>APFE031369135.1:253931-271855 GCA_000404065.3 Pinus taeda
GACTATTTGATTATGTCGTTTGGTTGATTTATCTAACATGGTACTTTTATAGTTTGTTTGAAGGTTTGATTAATTGCATGATATGAGTATGTGTCTGTAAGATTACATGAAGAAATGATCTTATTTAAGATTGTCATACTAACACATGTGTTGAGACAACTGATATGTACTTGAATGTAACATTATGTATTATGAATGATGAATGTGAGTTGATTTTGGCTATGACATGGTTGTTATAATTGGTGAAGGTTGATTTCCAAGTAATAGATATGTTGCCTTGATCTTCGGAACATGTGACCGAAATGTGTGAACAATTGTAGGAAATATACTTGGTATTAGCATGACGAGGTAATAATTGATTTGTTTATATAACTATCCATGGGGTGATGTGACAACACATAGTAAGAATCAATTGTAGTAAGCTAAAGCTAAAAGAAAGGAAATGGGTTAGAATTCCTTTGGCCATGTTTGGAAACCACAATTCCAAATGAACGAGTGCTTTGCATACAAAAAGTCTTCTTAATTTTTTTTTTTTGAAATTATGTGGACATGTGCTATATTCATGGACATGTATTTTACAGGTATAACAACTGGTGTCTAGTTATAGCTAGATATTTCAAGGGAATTGGATTCCCTTGAGACTGGCACACATGTGTTCAACTACAAGGCAACATGCTTGACATAACAAGGTACGTTAACTGGTATATTGTTATATTTGTTTATACACTGACAATTATATGTTTATGGTAGTGTGATGCAGGGAGTTGCATGGAAAGAGATACTACCATGAAGTCGTGAAGAAGGATTAGCTTGGGCTTTCCCTTGGAGGATTTGGGAACCATGGGGATTGAGTCATGGTGTTTGTTGTTAGTCTTGTGGTTTTGGTATTTTGTGATTTGTTGTGCTTGATTGTGGCTCTGTTTACATTTGGTGTATGGCCATACCGCTTTGTTTGTGGTGTCGTATTGTTATGGTTTTCATGGTTTTATCTTGCTTGCTTCTTAGTATTTACTTTTATGTTTTGAGAGTCTTTAGAATTAGTTGGGAAAGAGGAAATTTAATTATGCTCAAGAAGAGATGAATGAAACCCAACAGGTGATGTAAGGTCTAGATGAATATCAGTGCATGTATAAAGGAAGTTTAAGGTAAGAATATGACATCCAGTTGGATTGGTTAGGTCCATCGATGTAAATGGATGATAGCAGGACATTCATGAGAAAAGTAATCAGGAAAGGTAAAGTAAATGGATTTGAGACATTAGATTCCTTGGCTATGTTGAGAATCATTATTCTCAATGTTGTCCATGCTGTGAACATATTTAGGGAGTTTTCTTAACCTTGACCTTATGGTATCTGGTAATTATGTTGTGATCATGATTGTGATGATGTCTATATATGTATACATTTATGCATGTATGTATGTCATGTGAAACATGATCATGATTGTTTTATGCTAATGTTTATATATATGTATGTATGTATGTATCTATGTTAGTGTCTGACAGGGTTGTTAGGGATCATTCTATGAAGGAATGGTTGCTTATGCAGGTGAAGGGAATGAAAGAGGTTCCTGGTCTTATGGGGAATCAAGTGGGAAGAATAGCCTCAAAAAATTTATGAGGTCAGTATCATGTGGATATGAATTGATATTGTATGCTTGTATTATGCCTACGTTTATGTTATGACAGGTAACTTTTAGGGATACACCAGTTAAATGAAAGCAACGAGATTTGTAGCATGCTGGGATGAGCATGGATGGCGAAGAGACACTGGAAGCAAGGTTTCTTGGTAGAGACAATGTGGTTTTTGATGTGCAGTCCTACTGTTGTGTATATGTTGTGCATATTGTATATTCAGTGATTGTACCTATGGTTTTGTTTGCATATTGGATATGCAGTGTTAGGTATATATTGTTCTATGTACATGTTGGATATACAATGTTGTGTACATATGGTACTGTGCGCATGATGGATATGTGATGTTGTGTGCATATGGTGCTATGTGCATGTTGTATATGTAGTGATATGTACATATGGTGGTGTGCATGTTGTACATGTGGTGCTATGTATAGATGGTTTTATGTGCATGATTGTACATGTGGCGTTGAGTGCATCTAGTGTTGTGTACATGTTGTACATGTGGTGTTATGTGCAGGTGGTGTTGGTAGATGTCGTGTTTGTGGTGTTGTGTACATGTGGTGTCGTTTACATGTCGTGCATGTGGTGACGTGTACATGTGGTGACATGTACATGTGGTATTGTGTACACGTGGTACATGTGGTGCGATGTAGATATGGATTGTGTACACGTTGTATAGGTGGTGCGATGTATATGTGGTGCTGTGTACACAATGTACAGGTGGTGCCATGTACATGTGATGCTGTGTACATGTTGTGCAGGTGGTGTTATGTATAGGTGGTACTATGTACATGCTGTACTAGTGTACATGTGGTATTTTGTGCATGTCGTACATGTTGGGTTGTGTACATGAGGTACTATGTATGTGCATTGTGTTTTCATGATATTGTGACATATGTATTCATTGTGTGGTACTCTGTGTACATATTTGTGTTGTGTTGTACACCTGGTGTAGGTGTATGTATATTGTTGTGGTGTATACTGGATGTAAGAGTATGTATTGTGTTGTGTTGTACATTGGGTGTAGGTGTATGTGTGGTATTCCAGGTGTAGGTGCATCTATTGCATGGTGTTGTATGTCATGTGTGGTTGTATGTGTGTGATGCACACTATGTGTACGTGCACATGGTTGAGTAGAAGGCACTGGGTGTTTGTCGAGTGTGGCAACCGATCCAATGTGCTAACGTAATAAGGGAAAAGTTAGAAGATAAGGATTGATTAAAGGATAAGTATCAATATTTTATTTCAGTTTTATTATGCATGTGATTTATGATTCTGGTCTATGATGATTACATGTGATCTATGATTATGATTTATGATGGTTATATGTGATCTACGATTCTGGTTTATGATGATTGCATGCGATTCATGATTTTGATTTATGATGGTTGTGTTTTGAGCTAACCTGATGTGATATGTTTATAAATAATGATTTTATCAAATATGCTAGTTTGACTTGTTGTGACATGAAGTAAACATGATTGTAAGTGTACCTTATTGACAAGCTACCAATGAGGTATGATGAGTTTATTTCAAATTATTTTAAATCTAAATAATTATGTGCTTGGTACAGGAAAGCATGGGAAATGCCTGGGTTAGGTGGTTGAAATCGACTACAAGAATTAGTAATAACAGTGAAATAAATTGGAAAATGTAGCAACATGCTGGTAAAGCACTTTAGGAGTAAGGCCATTGTGGGACACCGGTACCCAATAGTGTCCATTGATTTCCATGGGCATGTTATGACCGATATGATTGTTTTGAGGCAAGTACTTCTGATGTGAGGAAGCCTTGCCAAGGTATAGATCACCCAGGATAGGGGATGTCGAGGAACTTGGAAGGTGAGTGACTACATGAAAGGGGTGACTAGATTGCTCAAGGGACTATGTAGAAGAGAAGGGAATGCTGGGGATGGATTTGTTTTGGTCACTAGCATTTCCAAATGGAATCAGATGTACATTGGGAGTGCACCCTGGATTGAGCTGGTAACTATTCACTAAGAGGATAAGCGGATCAAGATTGTAGCATTGGACATTGGATGAAACTTTGACTTTGGTAGTGGATTCTAGACTTTCTAGGATGGAAGTGAATCTTGGAATTGCTTTTTAGTGTGGAGGTGTAAGCCTTTGGAGTCCCTTGTTGCTGATGCATACATCATATCCTTTTATTTGATGGTTTAGAAAATGTGCATTTGTGTATATGTGGTTATTGTAAATACCCTAATGAGCTATGTTATAAATCTCCAGTAAACGATATGCTTTTCACGTTTCAACGGTGGTCATTGTAAATACTACAACAAGCTAAGTTATAAATCTCCATGGGTAGTATGTTCAGTTGCAATGGTTTTTCTGGTTATAGGTGTCATTAAACACCGAGGGCGGTGTTCCCCCAAGGGGGAGGGTTTTGTAACAACCCTTGTAAAAATTCCATGTAAAAGTTAATAAAGGAAAAAATAAGACCAAGGTCATGGGACACGTATTCCAAGCTGAATGGTGGGAAAAACATCCTAGTGGGTGTTCATTCGGTTTATTATGGTGAAGGAAATTGAAAAAGACAATAACAAAGGCTTTGAAAAGGAAAAATGGCATTTTTGACGCATTTATTTAAGGATATAATGGAAATTAGGAGAAAAGATCATAGGTGTTACACAATATTTTGTCACACTTCCCATCCCATACCTTGAAGTGCCAAAATTATGAAAACTGTGAAGTGTACTCACTATGAAACACATAAAAAAGCATTCCTGAAGAATAGAAGAAAAATTTCCTTGAGTCAATTTTAGAGAAGTTTGCCAGAAACCCTAGTTTTCAGGATCAACGATCTTTGCATTACTGCTGGCAAGCATTGATGGTAGGTTGCAGTTTGTTGACCTAGCACTGCTAACACGGGTTTCGATAGGAAAAATCAAGTTAAACCTCTTTTTGGTAGGTTTTCCCAAAATGGAGGAGAAGCTTCGTCTGGTAGAATCTTCGAGAAAAATGAGTTGAACATTGTTGGATAGAGATATGGTCGAGCTCTCCCATTTTGAGTCCTTGATCCTAAATTTAGGGATATTCCCCTTGATATGTGGACCTTCCTCCCTCTTTTGTGGATCCCTAACTCCTTATCCCTTCCTATAAATCAAGTCCCTTCCATCCCCAATTGGTTGATCTTTGCTCACCTGCTTTCCTATGATGAAACTATGCCCAAATGATGCCCTTCTAACTAAGGAGAAGGAGTGCTTGAATATTCTTGGCTTGGACTTGGAAATACACTAAAAAGGAGGTCTCCAACATCAAGGAAATGGTTGTATGCTTCCCTTTTCGATTCATTAATAAATACATCTCGTGCTTACTTTCCATAAATGTCTAAATATTTAGTCATTTAACATGATGCTCCTTGATTTGTCATGTCGTTTATGTTTGGATTATACTATGTATGATCTTGTATCTCGTGTTGTCTTTTGATCTCTCTTGTAGGTATTTAGACACAAGGAACAATGAGGAGCAAGCCTAGAAGCTAAAGGATAGAGATAATCATCAAAGGTTGAGCGCTTAACATCAGAGTGAGGTAGGTTTCTCTCTCACTTCGTATTTCTCAACATAAACTAGGAAAGTCTGCACTAGTTTGTCTGGTTTATTGCTATCTCCTCTCATAGGACTAGAGAGATCGCTTATGTCTGTAGGAGGGATTTATCTTCACAAAAAAATGGGAACTCCACTAGGGAGCCTATAACCTTTTCAACCTCCTTCTTCGATTTGGTCTTTTGAGCAGTTTGGCCAACCGTCAAATTATTAGTCATTTTGATTCTGTATAGGTCTGCACTTTGAGTGAGTACTACTTTAGAGTGTTAAGTTTGGGTTGCTTGTTGAATTTATTTTTTATTTTTCCCAATCTTTCTTGTCCAACACGTTTTTTCTTGGAATAGTCGCACTGCCATCGCGTTTTTCTTAATAACAGTCACGTTGAATCCCTTGTTAGCACAGGTTTGACTATAACAGTTGCGCTGATCCCAGAGACTTGAGAATTTTAGGGTTTCTGTAATAGGGTCTAATGTGTCTTGACCTTTGAGGTCTTTCCCTATCATGTATGTTGGGATTTGTCAGTGTTTTGACTAATTATCTTGATTAATTTGCAAAATTTGTCTCATTGGATTTGAAGTGAGGTCTGATTGAGTCTTAGGGTTTTAGGTCAATTAGTCATCACTTATTGCTTATTGTGTCATTGGAATATTGGTTTGCTTGTTGATTGAGTTTTGTTTTCTGTGGAAATCATTGAAAAGCACCTTTTTGCATTTGTTTTTCAAAAATTGGCTTTTCAACTTGCATTAGGTTATTTGCATTGGAAAGTTATTTTTGGTTTATAATCAAGCATAGATTACATTCTTTGATTCTCAAGCTGAAAGAAGTGCATCATCATTTGTTCAAAAGGAAAAGTGAAAAATATTTTCATGTAGGTACTTTTGAATCAGATTTCATGTTGCTTTGGTTGATGCATTAGTTGCATTAGATCATTTAAAATCAAAAGAAAAATATTATTCATATAAGTGCATCTTAGTAAAAGTGAAAATCATTTTAATCTTGAAAAGTTGCATTTAGGATAACGGAAAGTGAAAATCATTTTTACTTTTTGGCATTTCATTCAGAAAGTGAAAGTGAAATTTACTAGAAGGCTTTTTGTTTGAATCATTATCGATTCAAACTTATTCCCTTGTTTAGTTTATCTTTCAAAGAAATGGAAAGTTTTTCTTTTCTCATATAACTGCATCTTAGGAATTTAGGTGACATCGTTTAGAGCCCAAAATTGAAACATAATTCAAGATAAACATTAAAATTTACTCAATTAACCTAAGGAGCATTTGGAACTTAACACAAACATTTAGAGGTCTAGGCTACAGACGTGTTCCAACGTCTATAAAATTAGCAGCTGTCGTTATCTGCCAACTTTGTATCTCGGGGGTGATATCCCATTCCACGTGCAGAAGTATATAGGATTGTTCTCTAGTACTTTCGTGTTTATCAGAGGCTCTCCACATATGGAAAGTATATGGGAATTCTCTCATCGAACGTTTACACATTAAACGACCCTAACACAAACTTTTGCTCCTCGTACCATCGCGTATATGTTGGGAGACCCCACTAGGTTTCTATCCTTTAGCCACAGGTAACCAAGTTAGCTGCCTTATAAATGCGATACACCGAACACAATATTCGGGGATATTTGCCTCCGTACGTTAAGTCCTTGGTTTCGCTAAGGTGTATATTTCAGTTCACGGATACTTGGTAAACCCTTTTGCCTAGATTAGCCTTTTTGATTTATTTTTCGTTTTAAAGTTCTAAAATTTACTACACATGTTAACATGTCCTATCCATGCAGTTCTCTTTGGCCTCATTATGCCTTATTAATGGTAAATTTTAATTAAAGCTCAGATAAATCACCTCCTCTCCTTTTTTTTTTTAAGAAAAGGTCATCGTGGCAAAACCGCCAAGTTCACCTCACATACCCCCTTCACAATCCGATATTGAAGGGTCATCACAAGGAGTCCATCTTGAGATTCCAGAGTCACTTAAAGATCAAGGTTTTGAACTTAGAATTGTCCTGAGCATTCAACCGCTTTCTTCTCGCCCTCCACCTCGAGAGTCATCTAAGGAATCTGAGCCATAAAGTATTAAGGTTCCTCAACATTTCTTATTGTTTCCCCCGAATCCGCTTTATGATCCTTCAGTGATATCTCCTCAACACCCATATAATCTGTTTGATAATCCTAATGTGCCTTTGGAACATTCTCCTGGTATGTCACAAGATCCTGCTCTTCAATTGTTTCTACCCATGGCATCAAGAGGTGAGATTCCATCTATGCCAACATCTCCTCGAGATCCTCCTCTAGAAGTTTCAGCCACCAATACTCCTGGTATTGGTGATGGTTCTAAATATCCCTTTCCACTTAAAAGCTTTCCATGTGTGTCCTATCCTTATATGGGCAGTGGGACGATTCCATTGTCTACAAGAAGTGAACCCTTACTTCCTCTGAACTATACCTCTCTTATTCGATTTCAAGCTTTTGTGATCCATATCTTAATATAAAATATTTTTTCGGAAGAAATCACATTGAATATTTTGGTCTTCAATGTGATTTCTTTCGAAAATTTATTTTATATACCGCTCTTGTTCATTTGGTTTGGGGTACTCCCAGCACATCTTTGCTTTATCACCATCTTATATGGTCATTTGGTGTTACACCTACCAGTAGCCCGTTTGTTTCAAGTGTAGCTTCCCAAATTCATGTTCAACCTTCGATTTCTTTGGTTCATGTTCAACCTATAGTCACAATTGGGGTAGTTAATGTCCCTATAAGTTCTTCAACTCCCCTTTCGATCTCCACAGTGGTTACACCTCCTCCATTGAGTGGGAAATCTATACCACTTCCTATCCCACCACATGGGGGGAAACCACCTCCTCCATATGTACCTCTTGTCTCCAGTGGAACTTATGTGAGTGTTCGATCTCAAACTCACGTTATGGGAGAAAGTCAAACTATTGGTAGTATTCCTTATCCTAGTGGATTGTCAATTCCATTTAGATATGGTCAAATTCCTTATCAGCAGCCCGTTTCGGCTTAAATACCTTACCAATAGCCATACCCTCCTTATGGTTTGCAACAACTTCAAAACCCACCTCTCAATCGGCAGGTTGGATCCCAAATGTAATATGGTCCTAATCCCTCATTTGGATCATCTGCTCAGTTTCAGTATGCTTCTTGAACTTATCCTTTAGGAGTTGGTAATATTTTGCAACAAGGCACATATCAGCAGCAAGGAACCTATTAATATCAACAAGGAACCTATCAATATATACAAGGAACCTATCAACTGTAGAGCTATAAAAAGGGTCTCTTTCACCTCTAGTTACCTCACATTAATATGTCAATTCGGGAATGTCTGGTTATTTCAAAGAGTGTCTCAGTCTGAGGCTTAGCACTTGTCAGAGTAATGCTTGTAGTACAACTGTTTAAAAGCTACAAAAGTAAATCAATGCATATCTATAACTTAGCTACTTCAAAAGACTAAATCACACCAAGTGTTGCATCAGCCAAAGGTTCGGTAGCAATAACCCATCCTTTTCATAACTGATGAGAACAAATCTGAGGTTTGGGAGCTAGGTAGCAGATGCTAGGGCTCACTACAGCCTGGGATCGTCCTTAATGAATATAAATGAAACGACAAGTAAAGGAAATAGCAATGAAATAGAACATCACATCAGTCAAGGGTTCAGTAGCAATAACTCATCCCTTTCATAACTGATGGGAGAAGATCAGAGGTCTGGGAGCCAAATAGCAGATGCTGATGCTCACTACAGCCTGAGACTGTCCTTAATAAAACATCAAATTAGCAATCTGAAAATGGAACAGCAATTGAAATGGAACAACAACTGAAATGGAACAACAAATAAATGGAACAACAATTCAGAAATGGAACAACAAATAAATGGAACAACAACTAAATGGAGCAGCAATTCAGAAATGGAACAACAGTTGAAATAAGCAGTAACCAAGTTCATCAAGCTGCAACTCTATTTAATCACTCCAATCAAAACATCAATCCTTCAATCTTAAAAGATGTACACATACTATAGAACAATACAACGTGCTTAATTTGCTTATGTTATTGATCTAAATAAACGCATACGATTGCATCTCAAGATGAAGACAATAACATTCAGTATCATATGAAATCAGACTTTTCAAGATAACTGTTATAATGCTAAAGCACAATAGCAATGAGCTCTGTAATGGCGTGATAATGTCCTGTAGAGATTAATCAACACTTAGCGGATTTGTAACACGATACAACATCAATATAAGACTTTAGTTCGCAGGAACATTAAACAAGTTAAACATAACAAAGCATGTAATATAACATTCATAAAACACAACAGATTACCAGATTACGCCTACGAACAAACCACATAGAAACCACGCGTAATGGTACAAGAGTAAGTGTCCTCCAGGGCCGGGCCCTTAGCCTCCAGGGGTACACCGCTTAAGATTGATCCAGGCTTAAAGATAAAAGAGTAACCAAGTCTATATTAAGGCATGAAATAAAATTACAGGAACTCAAGTCTTCAACAGAACATAAAGATCATAGTTCTGATCTTCCTTAAAAGAAATTACATAAAACTGTCCCCTTTTTAGCCAACAGTGATATCCCTTATATAAGAAAGATGGCGGAGATATCTAGATACAGAAAATAGATAAAAAGATCCCGAGGGATTCGCAGATTCATTAATCCTGCGTTACTTCTTTCCTTTTCTGTTCCGCGCTGGTATCTCTGCTCCCTTTCCTTGGTTGATCCGTTTTGATCTGTGTTGCTTGCGGTCTCCCGTCAAAGGGACAATAGTTAGCTCATCCTTGTCTTTTTCCTTGGAATGGCCACCTTTCGTTTTTCCTCCCTCCTGCACATAGGAATGAAAATCATCAGTGTTTCCTATTAATCTCTCGTGTTTAGTTATAAATCTTCATCGTTATCTAAGTTTCTAATGCAAAAGGCTTTTAAGTTCTAGTGAAAAGATACTACAATAATCATTGGAACATACCTTCCTTGATACTCCACATACCCCCAGCTTACCCTTTTTCATGGCCTCATGAAAACATTGTAGTTGACATGTAAAGCAGTGAGGGAGTAGGCTGGAGATGGAATCTTGTGTGGGGGCCTACATCCATGATGCGAAATTAGATGATCAAAGAAATGGCTTGTCTGGCCCTCGGGCATCTCATACAGGGCTTGGTATCCAGGTGCAGGATGCCAAATGATTGGACTCCGGATCCTATATCCTAACCAGGATGGCCCTGCCCTCAAAACAAGTTCGCCATAAAGGGGGAATCGGTTAGCGGCAAGCTTAAAATTCTCATACTTAAATGGCTCTCTGAGCTGAATGTTCGGATTAGATACTCAATATCTAAATTTAGCTGCTTCAACAGCAGGGTCTTTAATGGAGGAAAATAATTCAAGCCCCTGCCGAATGATTGCTTCATGCATGGGTCCTAATGCTTCAATCACTCCTGGAGCCCTCATGAGATTTCTATGACTTCTCCATAACTGTTCTAGGTCTCTAGGCTCAGCTCTTACCCATAGATCTAATCCGTTTTCTTGTCTTTGAAAAGCATTGTAGGCTTTAAGCCATTTAATTTGATTGACTGCAAATGAAATAAATGCTTGCAATTGAATATCCCCAACAAAAGGGCCAGGGTTCAACTCGGTCTCTTGTTCTAGTACAAGGTTATGTAAGTAAAATTCACACAATAAACTTTGCACTTTTACCCCATAATGTTTATAGCAATTTATAAAATCATTTATAGTGTTAATTTCTATGGGAGCACCTACCTTAACAGCCTTTATTTTTAATTATAAGTACCTTTCCATTAGAAATAGGGCATAGTTCTTGGCAGGGGCTCTACATGCTAGGACGTCATTGTATAGAGCACACAAGGTATCCATCTGTTTAATAACTACATCTAATCTACGGGTTACCTTGGCAACTTTCTCTTGTTCCTTTCACCATCCTTCGAAAGCTTGGCTTTCAGATAGGTTGACGTTTCTTAGCTGCTGCTGTAATTCTTCATATTTTTCTTGGGGGACCGTTTGCTCCCTGAGCTTTTTTGCTTCTTGCTGGGCCTGCTTCAAATGTTGGTGAAGGGTTCTTGTTTTCGGGTCCTTCTTCCATGCATTCGTGGAGGCCGGGAGCTTTACTTGAACTTTTTTATTGCGCTGCTTTGAGTTCATAACCCTTATACTCCTGAAGATGGTGCCTCCGTCTGAACCATCTTATCATATTTTTCAATTTTAACACGAACTCCAGCCCACTGCTGTTCCTTTTCAAATGGAATAGCAGTCTGCTGTTCTGCTTCATTTGGAACAACAGTTTGGCTTCTGTCAGGGTTTTGAGCAGTGGGACGGCTTCTGGTCCTCCGTCTCCTGCCCTTAAGGGGTCTTATTGGTGTGGTCAGTCCTTTTCTTCCTGAAGTCCCTTTCACCTTTTTCCTCACTTTTAGAATTCTAATCTGTTGGTGAAGCCGGACTATTATGTTTAAAAATGTCCACTTTTCCCTTTGTAATTCCCTTATTTCCATCAACTCCTCAGAAAGAACAGCAGGCTGCTCGTTGTGGGCTGGACTGTGGCTAGCTTCTCGATTTTCTCCTTGAGGTGGCTGTTCCGGGGTAAGAACCTTGCTTGGCTCCGTTATTTCTTGGGCTGATTCCTCTTCTGCCCTTATTTCCTCCAGACTTTCCTCTGGTGCTTTCTGACTAGGAACGGGCTGTTCCTGCTCAGCATTTTCCAATATCTTTTCATTATGAATGGACAAATTTTATACTTTTGCTTCTTCTGTATGCAATTCCTCGGGTGCGTCTTTCTCCTGGGTTTCTTCTACGGCCTGGAGGTTGGATGGACTCAGGGGTTGGCCATATTCGCCCATATTGGCCAAAATGTTGGCCAATTCATCTTCCCCTAATGGGTCTTGTAATGGGCTTCCTTCCTGTTGTTCCATTCCTTCCTCCTGCTCGGACTGCTCAACTTCTTTCTTCTCGTTTCCTTCCTCTTCAGTTTGCTCATTCTGTTCTTCTTCTCTCCCTGCAGATTGCTCTGCCTCCTCTTCTTCTTCTTCTTCTGTTTCTGCCTCTTCAGACTGCTCTTCTCCCTCGACGTCTTCTTCTTCTGTTTCTGTTTCTACAGACTATTCTTCTCCCTCGATGTCTTCTTCTTCCGTTTCGGTATTTGCAGACTGCTCTGTTTCTTCCTCTGTCTCTGCAGTCTGCTCTACTTCCTCGTTGCTTTCTTCCTCTGTTCCTGTCTTTGCAGACTACTCATCTTCGATTTCTATTGCTTGGCTCGTGCCTTCCTGGGGTTTCTCCAGCCCTGCTTGTAACCCTGCAAGCCTTGCCGAATTTCTACGTTTTCCTGGTTGTTCGGGTGTACTAGTGTCATGTTTCCGCTTTTCGGGTCGTTTTTCAAGTTGTTTTTCAGATTGCACTTCTGTGCAAGTGTCCTGCTTTCGTTTTTCTGAATGCTGGGGTGCGTTATCAACTCGTTTTTGTTTTTTCTGGCATCCAAATGTGGCTGTCCCTTTATTGATAATGAAAATTAGTTCTTCCCAGCTACTCTGTTGCTGGGTGAGACTATAATTCACTATTAATCGAATTAATCTGTGGTGGCTAACAATCGATTCTACGTGCTGTGCCTTTTTCATACTCCGTGCGACATCATGAAATAGTGAATTCAACAATGCAGGTAAATTCACAGAACATTTTTGTTTTAAGATAGCTAGGAGTTTAAGATGTCGTGGTCTTACCACGTCTTTTCTGCCCTCACAAGTGATGTAGCTCTGGACGATTTTCACTAATTCCGCCCATGGCTCTCCTAGCATTGCTGGCAGCACCCCCTTTCCTCGGATTGTCAAATTCTAGCCCTCGTCCTGAAAGATTTTCAAAATCTTCTGCAGACTTTCCTTCTTTATTGTCCATACTGGTCCCGTGACCGGTAGTCCCGTGACTCTTGCTATTATGTCGTCAGTGACTACTATTCGCCTTCCTCTTACTGTGGAGTATTCTTCCTGTAAGTTCTGCAAAAATTATTTCGCTACTGTTTCATTAGACTTCTTCAGGCGGTTGAGATAGGTCAACCATCCTGCTCTCTTCAGGATTCTTCGGGCTGTAGCCGAAACAATTAATGTTTGCGGTTCTCGGCGGACTGATCTTCCTCCCATAGTTTCTCTGCAAATTCTCAAAGGAACAACAGCTGTTTGTTGAAATGCAGAGAAGCTGGTGGCGTATTCTTCGTTCAAATTTAAATGCAATAGCTTCGAACAACAGCTCATGCAGAAGAAAACAAAAATAGCAAATGATCATACTGTTGAGCCGTGCTGTGCTTGAGTACAAATTTTTTTCGAATAATGGACTGATACGTGCTCTGGGGAACAATGAGGTTACCTCCCCCCCGCAATGTGATAGGCTGTCCCAGCCGTCAAATAAAGGAGCAGCGTTTGTTCTGCCGCGAGGTCTTTATGGAACAGCTTATGGAAATATGCCATGTTTGCAAAAACAACCTATTACTGAAATCAAGGTAGAAAGTTAGATCGCTTTTAATACGTAAGGAATTGCGGTGATTTGATGGAAGTTCGGGGATAAGACATTTGCCATAAATAGCGAGTCTCCCGCGGTCATTGTCACTAGCTTCATAATGATTGGCGATAATAGATAGTCATGTGCTGTATGGGTGGGTAATTATATAGTTAATTATCACATCATAAGAAACAAGAGGATATAATCTCCTTACCTATTGGTGTAAAAGTACGACTTAAATACCATTAACAGTGCTCTGCTGCCGACATGTGTCCATAACCTTGGCAAAGTTGTTTATTTCACCCGGGGAACCATAGTCCTTTGTGTATGCCAGGAAGCGTTATATAATGTCAAACTGTAGGCCACTATGCAGGCTTGGTAACCAGTTAGTCATAATGCCATTCACAAGGGAGGAGCGAATAGTGGGCAGGCCGGCTCGTGGTGAGACCTCTTGTTCCACGGGTTATTTATTTTGATATACCTTTTGGACCATTTCCAAAGTGTGGTGGCCCCAGTGGGAATGCCACTTCGCTTCCAACTTGATGATCATGGTAGGCCAGCTCGTAATGAGACTCCCTATCCTGCAATTTGACAATTTTTAGAAACCCTGTTTTGCTTCCTTTTTTATTTTTTTTGCTTTTAATAGAGAGCCTTTCCTGTTTATACACAAAGGGTGGTTCAACACTCCTTAAGAGTAGGAATGGTGGAAGAAGTCTTAATATCCCAATAGGAAGGTATATACCCTTTGATCTTATTGCCGAATGATAATCAAAGTAGGTAAAAAAAGAACCAGCATGATAGAGATAACCAATCATAATAGAGTTAGTAGAACAATGGCCACAAAAGATGATAAATAAGCATATCTTTTCCCTACGTCCTTTCACCAATTCAGGGTAGTTTCTTATAAAGATAGCGATTTATGATTTACTGATTTCCGTATGCTGTGTTTTTGTTTCCATCACATAAGTGGATAGCTGTATTCCAAAAGACTCGAAAGAACATTAGCAATAAGCATCCTTAAGAAGGAACAAGCTGTTTTAAATCATATGAGTAGTGCTTTTTTCAAGGAAGGGCACAACAACAGTTGTTCGTTTGGAGAAAGGAACAGTGGAAATCAACGGTGCTGTTCCTTTTTGAAAAGGAACAACAAAATCAAACAAGTTCCGTTCTTTTTGGAAAGAGACCGACATAAATCAAAAAGTGTTGTTCCTTTTGGAAACAACAAAAACACACAAGTGCTGTTCCTTTTGAAAAGGAACAACAAAAATCACAAGTGCTGTTCCTTTTGGAAAAGGAACAACAAAAATTAAAAGTGTTATTCCTTTTGAAAAAGGAACAACAAAAATCACAAGTGCTGTTCCTTTTGGAAAAGGAACAACAAAAATCACAAGTGCTATTCCTTTTGGAAAAGGAACATCAAAAATCAAAAGTGCTGTTCCTTTGGAAAAGGAACAACAAAAATCACAAGCGCTGTTCCTTTTGGAAAAGGAACAACAAAAATCACAAGTGCTGTTCCTTTTCCAAAAGGAACAACAAAAATCAAAACATGTTGCAAAAATATGTACAAAAATAATTCAAGCAGTTATATACAAATTGTAAGAAAAGTAAATTTCTTAGTGAGTTACAAGGGAAGACTTGTCTTCCTCCCCTAAGATCTCCATATCTGAATCTTGGCGTAGTTGTTGGCAGAAGGACTCCCGAGTAAGTGGTTTGCGATAAAGATGGACTCGATGGCCGTTTGCCTTAGAGGTATACCCAGAACCATTAATAGTAATCAGTGTAAGGGTGTCATTGTCATGTACTTCCTGAATTTCATATGGTCTCAGCCAACGAGTCTGGAGTTTCCCGGGGAAGTCCTGAAATCTAGAGTCATATAAAAGAGCCCAGTCTCCTTCATGGAAGACTCTGCTTTTAATGAAAGCATCATGCCATTTAGCTCTCTGCTGCTGTATCAGGGCAGTGTGTTGAAGTGCAGAGAGCCTAATTTCATCCATCTCATTAATATGTTGTAATCGATTAGTTTGTGCCTCGTTTAAGTCTAAACCAACTTCTTGTGCTGTTCATAATGTCTGGATTTCAAATTCTATAGGAAAGATAGGTTGTTTTTCGAACATTAGCTGGTAAGGTGAGTGACCAGTGGTGCTTCTCCATGTTGTTCTATAAGCCCACAATGCTTCTGGTAGTCTGGCAGCCCAATCACGTCTATGTGATGCAACTGTTTTTGTTAGAATCGTTTCTATTATCTTGTTTCTTCTTTCTACTTGCCCATTTGCCTGTGGGTGATATGGGGTGGTAATTTTATGGTGAACATGATAATTGTTGAGTGTTGTCGCTATTCTGTTCCGAGCAAACTGTGGCCCTCCATCTGTGATTATCTCTCTAGGGAGGCCATAGCGCACAAATAGATGGAGCAGGAACTGTATAACAGATTCTTCTGTAGCTCTGGGCAAGGCTTCTGCTTCAACCCACTTGGTGACATATTCTATTGCCACCAAAATATATGTTTTTTGGTTTGATGGTGGGTTGATTGGTCCCACGAAATCAAGAGCCCAACGCTCAAATAGTTTAATGACTAACTGTGGTTTCAAAGGCATCTCATCTGAGTGAGTAGGGCGTCCCGCTCTCTGGCAACTGTCACATGCTTGGAAAAATTTCTTTGCATCTTTAAAAATTGTGGGCCAATAATACCCTGCGTGTAATACTTTATGTGCAGTCCTGCGATCAACAAAATGTCCACCACATGGTTGGTCATGGCATGCTTTCAATATATCAAAAATTTCATCTTGTCGAAAGCATCTCCTGATTTTCATGTCTGCCCCTGTGTGAAACAAATAGCCCCCAATCCAGGAAAATCTGGTACTTCGTTGGACAATCTATTTTCGCTCATTAGGGGTTAGATGCTTTGGTAACTTACTTACTGCTAGGTAATTGGTGACGTCAGCATACCAGAGTGTTTGAACAACAACAACAAAGAGATGCTCATCTGGAAACTGATCTTCAACTACTGCTGCATCGACTGGTTTTGGCATTCTTGATAGGAAATCAGCTACCGGGTTCTCTTTCTCGGGTCGATCCTTGATTGTAATATCAAACTCCTGCAATAAAATCAACCATCTAGTTATTCTGCCATTTGTGACAGGCTTATTTGCTAAATATTTTATAGCAAAATGATCTGTGTATAAGATAACATGATATCGAGTGATGTAATGTCTGAATTTATTGATAGCATGTATAACAGCTAGAAATTCTTTTTCAGTGACAGTATAATTTAATTCAGCAGGGGATAGATTTTTGCTAATGTAATAAATTGCATATGGTTTTCTATCCTCCTCCTGTCCAGGACCGCTCCAATGGCTGTATCTGAGGATCAGATGATATCTGGAATGGCAAATCCCAATTTGGTCCCCGAAGGACTGGGGCTATAGATACGAGCTTTTTCAGATCGTTGAAAGCACGTTCACATTTTTCTGTCCAAAGGAAATCAATATTACCAGTTAGTGCATACAATGGTGCAGCAATTCATGAATAATGTTCTATAAGTCTTATGTAATAACCAGGAATCCAAGAAAGCTACGTACCTCTGTTTGAGTAGTAGGAGTAGGAATAAGCAAAAGTATTTGGATTTTGGCTGGGTCTACCTGAATGCTGGCTGCTGAAATATAGTGTCCTAAAATAAGTCCTTATGTCATCATCATGTAGCATATTTCATGGCTTAAACAAAGCCTGGTAGCTATGCAACGTTGTAGGACTTTTTCTAGTGTCTCCAATGCTGAATCAAACTCATCTCCGTATGGAGTAAAGTCATCCATATATACTTCTAGTCCTTCATTTATTAGATCTGAAAAAATGCTAAGGATAGCCCTTTGGAATGTGGCAGGGGCATTACAAAAACCAAAAGGTAAAAATCAGTAGGCGAATGTTCCCCAAGGACAAGTAAAAGTAGTTTTGTCCTGATCTTTAGGGGAAATCTGTATTTGGTTATACCCACTGAAGCCATCGAGAAAAGAAAAGAATTTCTTCCCTGCCAAAGTGTCCAATACTTGATTGATGAATGGGAGAGGAAAGTGATCTTTCTGCGTTGCCTTATTTAGCTCCCTGTAGTCCACGCAGATTCTCCATTTCCCATTCTTTTTCGGTACCACCACAAGCGGAGAGACCCATTTACTATCAGAGATAGGGTAGATGAAGTTAACATC
>APFE031369135.1:273755-289574 GCA_000404065.3 Pinus taeda
ACATAGATCAATTATGTCAGCAAAACTTTCCTGATAAATATCCCCTTTCCCCATAATGTTTAATGTTTCAATCCATTGCTCTTTCATGCCCCTTATTAATGCTGTTTTCAACACATTATCAGGCAAAGGCAGCGATGCATAGGGGGATCTTTGTAGATTATACTGGAAACGTTCCACATATTCTTCTAATGTTTCGTTTGGTCTAGCTATCATCTGAAATATTTCATCTTTTAGTTCTCTAAACCTGCAATAGTGTTGATATTTTTTTAAAAAGGATTCTTTCATTTGTTCCCAGTTATTTATAACCCCACCACCTAATCCCATAAACCATCTTAGAGCAGCCCCTTTCAGAGTAGAGGGGAACAATTTTAGTTTCTGGGGGTCAGTGGTGTAATCATATCCCCTACATAGTACATCAAATTCAAATAAAAATGCATCCAAATATTCTGATGTAAGTCCGTGAAATGTAGGGATGTGTTGAAGGGGGATTGCTTTCATAGAGGCATTTGCTACGGAATCCACTATGGGGTATTGTACGGTAGAGGTTTGGGTGTTTGGTGGATTTTGAGTCATCAGGTCAAATATATGCCAATAACTTTCTGAAATACCTAAGAGGGTATTCCTAGGTTGAGGAGGAATGTCTTTAACAGGAACAGTTTTAATAGCACTTCCTCTATCTGGATTTGTATCTGAGGGGATTGGGTTTCTTCAAGAATAATTTTTACCGCACTCCCTTTGTCTAGGCTATTCAATGGCTGAGTTATCCTAGGAGGAGATCTTGGCTCCCCAGTTTCCCCAATTTCCCCTTCTCCTTCACAAAGATTACTGAAATTCCCTTCCTGCAGTCGTTCTGGAATAGAATTTTCAATTTCTTGAAAGTCCTGTTCATCAGTTTGACTATGCACCTCAGCAAAGGCTACAGATGGTGAACCTGTGGCCTGAAGGGAACTAGTAGGCTGTTTGGAAATAACTTTCCTGGGTCCTACTGAAGGCTGAGATTCGACTTTCTTATAGATTTCGTCTATGAATGTTGTTCGACCAAGGGTCACCGACCCCTTAGCTTTTTCTGACTTTGGTAAAGGTTTGGGATTTTTCTCTGGCTTTTTCTGCTTCGTCATGCACTCAATTTAACTACTAAATCTTTCTTAAGTAGATAGCAGCAAATCTACAGGAAAGCAGGCAAAGGAGCAGGGCTTTTACATGCTCCGCACATAAGTTCTTACCTTCCGTTTTCAAAACCCAATTCTTCCCTAGCAGGTTCGTACACTACCCTGAAAAAAAAAAATGGCTACACTCTTTCCCCGGCAACGGCGCCAAAATGTAGAGCTATAAAAAGGGTCTCTTTCACCTCTAGTTACCTCACATTAATATGTCAATCCGGAAACGTCTGGTTATTTCAAAGAGTGTCTCAGTCTGAGGCTTAGCACTTGTCAGAGTAATGCTTGTAGTACAACTGTTTAAAATCTACAAAAGTAAATCAATGCATATCTATAACTTAGCTACTTCAAAAGACTAAATCACACCAAGCGTTGCATCAGCCAAAGGTTCGGTAGCAATAACCCATCCTTTTCATAACTAATGAGAACAGATTTGAGGTCTAGGAGCTAGGTAGCAGATGCTAGAGCTCACTACAGCCTGGGATCGTCCTTAATGAATATAAATGAAACGACAAGTAAAGGAAATAGCAATGAAATAGAAAAACACATCAGTCAAGGGTTCAGTAGCAATAACTCATCCCTTTCATAACTGATGGGAGCAGATTAGAGGTCTGGGAGCCAAATAGTAGATGCTGATGCTCACAACAGCCTGAGACTGTCCTTAATAAAACAACAAATTAGTAATCTGAAAATGGAACAACAATTGAAATGGAACAACAACTGAAATGGAACAGCAAATAAATGGAACAACAATTCAGAAATGGAACATCAAATAAATGGAACAACAACTAAATGGAACAACAATTCAGAAATGGAACAACAGTTGAAATAAGCAGTAACCAAGTTCATCAAGCTGCAACTCTATTTAATCACTCCAATCAAAACATCAATCCTTCAGTCTCAAAAGATGTACACATACTATAGAACAACACAACGTGCTTAATATGCTTCTGTTATTGATCTAAATAAACGCATACGATTGCATCTCAACATGAAGATAGTAACATTCAATATCATATGAAATCAGACTTTTCAAGATAACTGTTATAATACTAAAGCACAATCGCAATGAGCTCTGTAATGGCGTGATGATGTCCTGTAGAGATTAATCAACACTTAGTGGATTGGTAACATGATACAACGTCAATATAAGACTTTAGTTTGCAGGAACATTAAACAAGTTAAACATAACAGAGCATGTAATATAACGTTCATAAAACACAACAGATTACCAGATTACGCCTACGAACAAACCACACAGAAACCATGCGTAATGGTACAAGAGCAAGTGTCCTCCAGGACCGGGCCCTTAGCCTCCAGGGGTACACCTCTTAAGGTTGATCCAGGCTCAAAGATAAAAGAGTAACCAAGTCTGTATTAAGGCATGAAATAAAATTACAGGAACTCAAGTCTTAAACAGAACATAAAGATCATAGTTCTGATATTCCTTAAAAGAAATTACATAAAATCGTCCCCCTTCTAGCCAACAGTGCTATCCCTTATATAAGAAAGATGGCGGAGATATCTAGATACAGAAAATAGATAAAATAGCGATCCCTCAGGTTCTAAGATCTTGAGGGATTCGCAGATTCGTTAATCCTGCGTTATTTCTTTCCTTTTCTGTTCCGCGCTGGTATCTTCGCTCCCTTTCCTGGGTTGATCCGTTTTGATCTGTGTTGCTTGTGGTCTCCCGTCAAAGGGACAACAGTTCGTTCATCCTTGTCTTTTTCCTTGGAATGGCCACCTTTCGTTTTTCCTCCCTCCTGCACATAGGAATGACAATCATCAGTGTTTCCTATTAATCTCTCGTGTTTAGTTATAAATCTTCATCATTATCTAAGTTTCTAATGCAAAAGGCTTTTAAGTTCTAGTGAAAAGATACTAAAATAATCATTGGAACATACCTTCCTTGATACTCCACATCAACAACAAGGACCTTACGTGCAACAAGGGTCTTATCAACAACCGTTGCAGCAACAAGGCCAACCGTTGCATCAACAAGGCCAATTGTTGCATAAAAAACCCTATGCTCAGTACTCCTTACATGCTGTCTATCCTCCTTATGGTTCTCAACGGCCCGTGTTAAGTCAATATCAAACCTATCCTTGTCAGAACCCACCTCAATGGGGACAGACTCAACCTTTGTATGGTCAAAATTCCTCCTAGTGGGGGTATTATCAAAATCTGCCACAATGGGGGAAAAATCAATACCAACAAGGTTGGAATCCTCAATCTGAACCTTTTTAAAGGCCTTTCATTCCTTTTAATCCTAAATTTCTATTTTTACCTACATTGGAGTTACTGGATGTGTTGAGGCTTACAAACGACCCAATACTCCATTCACTATATTGGCCTCCGATTCCTACCAAAATTCCTGGCAATTTTCCAAAATTCGAAGGGAAGTTTGGAGAAGACCCCCAAGCTCATGTCATGACCTATCATTTATGGTGTTCAACCAATCCTTGGGTCAATGATTCCATTTGAGTGCATCTTCTCCAGTGCACTCTAACGAGTGTTTCCGCCAAATGGTACATTGAGTTACCTCAAGGGCCCTTTCAATATATCAATACATTGGCTATGGATTTTCTCACTCACTTTCAACTACCAATTTGATATGAAATTGGGACCCATTTCCTAACGTATTTGAAACAGACAACTGCTACTCACGTCTCCATTCACATCCATGAATGGAGACGTCGACGTCGTACTATTAAGTTCGATATCATTGATGAACTTTTAGCCGAACGATTTACTAAGTCATTCGTTAATAAAATCGCCAAAGACATAACTATGGGTGGCTGTGTGGCTGAAGAACAAGCCATCACCCATGCTTAGTATCTGGATTTGGTGTATTCATAATCTGGCACACTTTATGATCTCTTACCCAATGCCTTACCACCTTCAACTAATATGACATCTTCTCAACCAGCGGAAACACCATTCGTTGATGGTATTATTGGGTTAGTAGCTAAACCTTCTAGTAATTATTTTTCTACTTCTACGAAGCATAAATTCCCCCCCCTCTACTGCACCTTCTCCTCCTTCGAATACTTCCAAAAGTCCTAGTAAAACTTCTGAGGTGAATGTTGTCTAACATACCATAGCAGACAAAGCCTTGAAAGGGAAAAAGAAGGGTAAAGGTAATCCTAATTTTGATACCCTTAAACAAGATTCTCATAAACCGTCTACTAATGATACATCCAAACGCAAGCCAAAATATCCTTGTCTTATATGTGTGAAGATCATTATACCAAGGATTTTCCCCATCGTGCCGAGGTTAGTCGTCTTCTAAAAGGCACCCCGCAGACACCTAGAATGTTGAAAGAACCCTTTCCATCACAACATACTCAATTGGTAGATGAAACCTCAATACTCTACATTTGGAGGCTCTCAAGTTTTTATGAGTGGCACGACACCTATCTTTGTTGCTACTCGATCAAAATATTAGTAGACTCCTACCAAACTTGTTGTGGAAAATTATGCCACTAATACGAATTCTACTTCCACTCCACCCAATTTTGGTCCTCTTCATATTAAACGAACTAGTAATGATTCCATTATCTAACCACATCCCAAAGGTGTTCTTCGAAAGTCATCATATCATCTGAATGCACGAGCCGATCAACATTATAGTTTTGTGGAAGATTTAGCTTAAGCACCTTTGACGATGTTTGCTTTGGAAGTCCTTCAGACTTTTCCATCGAAAAGGAAAACATTACTATCCGCCATAGGAGGGATTGATCCTACAGAGTCAAACCTGATTAATTTTGATCTCGAAAACCACGTTCCTCGTCTCCCGCATCAACTTGCCTTTATGATACAGTTTGTTATCAAAGAAAGACTATTCATCGAACTCTTATTGATGAGGGTTATTCTACTTGCATCATGTCCCTTTCATGTTGGAAATCTATTGGCTCTCCACCTCTCAACTAGTCCCCTAATACATTGGAATCTTTCGATGGTAGAGGTTTTCATCCATATGGTATTCTCAATGACTTGCCAATTCAATTGGAAGGAAAAACTATTAACCTGGAAGTAGAACTTGTCAATGTCAATATGAATTACAATATTTTACTTGGTCGTAGCTCGAACAATGCAATGTTTTGTGTGGTTTCTACCCTATTTTGTGTGCCCCATTTTCCTCATCAAGGGAAAATAGTGACGGTCGATCAACTCGCCTTTTTCTCTTCCAACTCCTCAAATGGAAATGCGTTGTATGTTGGGAATGCCAATATCCCTTATGAGAGTGTTGAGGTGGGTCTTTTCAAAGACTCTTCCCTTATGGGAACTTTTTCCCTTCCACCTCTGAACGTCGCTTCAATTAACATGGTCTCGACTCATCATGATCCTTGGGTCATTCCTCGTCCTGATTAGATCGACAATTTTGGCGATGTTATGCCGCTTAGTCTCGTAGAGAAAGCACATCAGGCTTCTGTTTTCGCTTCTATAACTACTTTTGAAATTCATGATGATTTTCGTATGAGTTTATACACATATTCAAAATCTCCCTGGCTCAGTTCTTGGGATTCTCCAGATCCTTTGAATGAGACATTTCCAACTGCTGAAAGTATCACAAAAGTTATGTCTCTCCAGGAAACTCCATGGAATGATGGCCATCATCGTTCCTCGTTTCTCCCAAGCCTTGGTGAGATTTATTCTTGTCTAGAAACCCTTGTTTTTGATGTACTAACTCATCCACTTCAAACACCTATTTTGATTCACGAAGTGTTGTTTGAAGGAAACATGGGAAACATTTCAGCTACAATGCCCATCGACATCTCAGTCAAACTAGGGATTGTCGAAAATATCCATATTGGGGTTTCCTGTTCTCTGGATGAGATCAAGATGTATACCACCCTGTTCAAAGAATTCCCTGATGTGTTTTCTTGGTCATACGAAGAGATGCCTGACATAGATCTGAGCATAGTAATGCACAAGATACCCACTTATCTGAATGCAAAGCCTGTTCGTTAGCGTCTTCGCCCCCTACACCTTAGAAAGGAAGTTTCCATAAAGGGAGAAGATGAAAAACTTCTTAAATCTGGTTTCCTTTATCCTATTCCATTAATAGATTGGGTCTTGAATATTGTTCCAGTAACTAAGAAACAAGGGACTATACGCGTTTGTGTTGACTATCATGATATCAATCAGACATGTCCGAAAGATAATTATCCAACTCCCTTTATAGATCAGAGCATTGAGGAATGTGTTGGGAGTGATATTTTTTCCTTTATGGACGATTTTTCTAGATACAACCAAATTAACATTCTTCTGTTGATCAACAAAAAACTACTTTTATTTGTCTTTGGGGAACCTTTGCCTACAAAATACTCCCTTTTGGTGTGAAGAATGTTGGTGCTACCTTCCAACGAGCGATATCTTATGATTTTCATGATATTAAGCATATCATTCAACCATATCTTGATGACTTACAGGCACATTCTGCTAAGTGTCAAAACCATCATGATCACCTTCGAGCGATCTCCCTTTGCTAGCGACACTACACTTTTCTAATCCGCATAAGTGTGTATTTTGCGTCAAATATGGTCATCTCTTAGGGTTTCTTGTATCCAAAGAAGGCATCCAGATTGATCCCCTTAAGGTGGAGGCCATTATCAATTCCCCCCCTCCATCTTCCTTACATCAGTTGTAGAGTTTACAAGGGAAAGTGAATTTCCTTCATCGTTTTGTCCCCAATTACGCTGAACTTGCCAAGGGATTTACTCACTTGTTAAAGAAAGGGATCCCATTCATTTGGAATGAGGTTTCTCAATAATCCTTCGATGCATTGAATAATCCCCTTATTAGTGCTCCTTTATTGCATCACCCAAATAATCACAAAGATTATTTCTTGTACTTGGTTGTCACTGATAGTACTATTGTTATGGCACTTGTTCAAGACGATGATGATGGAGACGGACACATGATTACTTGAGCCAAAATCTTATTTACATTGAAACTCGATATGCCCATGCTGAGAAACTGGCTTTTGGCAACTGTTCATGTTGTTCAACACTTTTGCCACTATATTCTCTTACATAAGACCATTTTGGTTTCTGATTATAACCCCATGGCATACATTCTGACTCATCATTTGCTGGGGGGCAAGTGTTCTAAATGGGTTTTTATCCTACAAAGATTCAATTTGGATTTTTCTAAAGCTAAATCGAAGAAATCACTGTTTTTCACTGAGTTTATTTGTGACCTTCCCTCTGCAACCACATCTGCTGCATCTGATGAGTTGATTCCTGACAAAAATATCTTCCCCATCAGCATTGTCGACCCATGGTATGGAGATATCATTATTTATCTCCAGACCCAGACTTTTCGACTGGAGTTATCCAACTCTGAACATCATCACATTCGACATTAGTCCCAACCTTATCGAATTATTGGGGAAACTTTGTACCATGTTGGTGTCGATTCCGTCCTTCGTCAATGTTTAATGCTTGAGGAAGTTGAGAGAGTCTTAAATGCCTATCACTCTAAGGTCTATGGCGGTTACATGTTAGGATATGATACTACTCAAAAAATACTCTACACTGTTATTTATGGCCTTCGATATTCAAATATTTCATTTTAGCATTCCGAAAATGTCATTCCTGCTAGATTTATAACCGCAAACAATGTGCCCCACCCGCTCCTTTGCACCCAGTTGTTACCGTCAGGCCCTTTGAAAAATGAGGTGTTGACTTCATGACATGTAACCCTCGCTCAACTGGGACGCATGGTTATATCGTCGCTGTCGTCGATTGCTTCGCTAAATGGGCCGAGGCAATGCCTACATATGTTGTTGACGGTAAAACTACAGCTCAATTCCTTTTTAATCATGTCATAGTTCTATTTTGTATCTCTCAAGCCATCGTCACTGACCATGGCTCTCATTTTTACATTATATGAGGACACTATTTATTGCTAAGTTGGGTTTGCGTCATGACAACTCAACTCCTTACTATCCATAGGCCAACGACCAAGTTGAGGTAGTCAACAAAGTCTTGGGTATAATGCTTCAACGAACTGTTGGGATGCATAAAACAAAATTGGAACCTTATGCTATTTTCAGCTATGTGGGAATATCGAACTATAGCTAAGACAACAACTAGATTCACACCCTTTTAGTTGTTGTATGGTCTATAGGAAAACCTTTCAATTGAATGTGAGATTCCTTCATTAAAACTAGTTGTCGAATTACTCCCTAGCACTTCATCGGAAGAGGAACAATTACTTTTCCTTGAAAGGCTTGATGAAACTATCTGTATTGTTGCGTTAGTTATTGAAGCTCAAAATAAATGAGTTAAATCACAATACGACAAAACTGTTACTCCCCGTGTTTTTGCTGAAGGTGACTTGGTCCCGTTATACGATTAAGCCAATGATAAATTGGGAGCTAGGAAATATGAACCAATGTGGCATGGTCCTTACATTGTTAAACAAGTATTTTAGAAAGGTGCCTATGAGTTGGTTGATTATGAAGGAAATCAGTTCGCTAAGCCCTAAAATAGGCTTTACCTCAAAAAGTATTATGTGTAATTTCGTGTAAATACTTTGTACAATAGTGTGATTCATTAATGTGCAGTGGGTTTTGGTGTGTCTGTTTTCTTTTGCAAAAAATGTTTTCCTATGCTTACCACATGTCCTACTTGGTTTGCAGATGTCATCGAACCTTTATGTCGGTTTCAAAAATTGTGCTTGTCGTAGTACACATAATCTATCTTCCGCTACATGGGAAATCTATGACCCTAATGGTGAGTTAGTGAATTTACGAGGCATATGTTTATGTCATACCACCAATAACATTACCGAATATAGTGCGATCATCAATTTTTTTTCTAGAAGCCATTTCTCTTGGCATTAGAGAGTTAGTTGGTAATCTCGATTCAAAACTCATTGTACTACAACTTAACAAACAATATTAAGTGAGAAACCCTCATATTTTGAGAATGTGTTCACAACTTCATCTCTTGTAATGAGACTTTGATTATATTACTTATAAAAAGATTCTGAGATGTTTGAACACATTAATAGATATATTGGCTCATTACTTATTAGATAGACACTTGCGACATATATAAAACAAAAACCATCACATAGTAGGAACAGTAAACATGAAAACATGTATGTAATATATATATATATATATAATATATATATATATATATATATATATACATCAAAATATCAAAATCTGTGTTCTAAGACACATGGCTTCTCGAGCCTACATAAGTGCAGAACATAAAAACTAGAGATGGCTATCCACCAACATGGTGCTCATGGTAGCATGAAATAACTTTGATGACTTGGTTCAACAACTGACGCAGTTTGGCGGACACCCCTACAGTATGCCTATGATATCGCAACGACACCTCATCAATAGACGCTTATTTTGGAATGCCTCTTGTGAAGGATTCCAGGTTGCGTTCCACCTCTACAATCGGGTCAAATCCCTCCTCATAGGGATCATCCTCTATCTGTCGTGCCAGCCGCCTGGCTATGGGAGAAACCCCTAGAGGTCTCTCTGGTCCAACATCTACAAAAAATCACAAGTATCAAATCTTAGTACACATGAAACAAAAACATAAAAATCTTGAAAAACTAAAACATATAGTTTTTTACATGCATCAATCCACCGTGTACCAGGTGGAAGTGGAAGATCAAGGTCTCCTCAGAAATTCATGCTAGCATACGCCCAATAATTTACCATGATTAGATGATGTCACAACCATCCAAAAAATGCTGGAGAAAATGACATTTGCTGACCACCTCCATGTTGAGGCATCAGCTCACACCATCTCAATAATCATGGATCCTGGGTGATGGAGCCTCTACTTATATCCATTGATATCTGAATAATGGTGCACGTTCTAAGAATAACGCCACCAAGCTAGATCCATAGCCAAATTGTTTCACCTTCCCTATCTTTCATTTTGTAATTTGTTCCTTCATGTTGACCAACAATCCTTCACACCAATTGAAAACCGTGGGACTTAAGCAATCAATGATATGCTGAAATGGGATTTTGTTTCTTCATGCAAATCCTAAGCCCCAACTACTTAGGCCATGGTATGGAGAATTGTTCTTAGAGGGAGATTGGTGATGGTATTTATGTCTATCTTCCCACTCTTGGTTTTCCAGGAGCCTGGGAAATGTCTCATGATTAACATATCCGTACTCTCCCATACAATACGAGGACAAAACAAATGAATCTGTTGTCCCCTCCTAGGCAAGTCTATAATGAAATATATTTCTGAGATATCAATCTCAAGTTCCTGGTCCTCAATGATGAAAAGTTGGCGATGAACATCCCACTAATTGACCAAATGCTGCAGTAACTTGATTTGGGTTCTAATCCCAAGAGTCTGAAAGAATTTTAGTAACCTGCATGCTCAAAGGGTACCTATGCAATTTGAGTCTTGGGTTGCCTGATGATATTCTCTTCATGTCCTCTCTCTTTCCATTCAATCACCATTTTTCGTTGATTAACCTGTGTAACATCGATAAAACAAGTTTTCATGAGCATCTATGGAAACAAAATTGGGAAAAACTCATTCAACATGGAGGATTTTCCAAAATAATTTACAAATCTACACCAATGCGGTTGTTTCCATATTTTTCATGTTTCCAATGCACTGGCACAGTGGTCCATAAGGTGAGCAGCGTGTTTCCGATGGGTAAAACCTGCACTGTTCGCCCTCGACATATTTTTTCTCCAAGCCCTCCTTACTACCTAACCTATGGATGAGAACACTTAAAAACATAATTAAAATGAAGAGAAAGGATATTTCTCTTACCAACAACAAACGGTTCGACGAACGATGTCTTGGATTGGTCGCACTCCTCGCTTGAAGATTGGGGTAAAATAGGGTAAAAAGTGCTCTCTGATTTATGAAATGTCAAATGGTAAAAATGTTTTTACTGTTTGAGTTTTTACAAGTTTTTAAAGATATTAGGGCACATTTTACTTATCTTTTAATATTATATCTCGAAATGGGTAATGTGCATTTCACTTGTGCATCGACAGGTCATGGATACTAGGTGGAAATGATTAATTTTGATTGATTCAACGAGTTTTGTTTGATCAATTTTCAGACTTGTCAAAATAAATGAAAAATGAACCCCTATGAACCTCATCTTTAAGCTCTTTTTTGACCCTCGAAATATGAAAAGATTGCTGAGTACTTGCCGTTTCTAACTTGTTAAAGTAAATGAAATGACGTCTACTCAATATAAGTTTAACCCTTTTCCGGATTGAGATAGACTATTGTATGAAAAAGGAATACCCTAGTTGAACATGGCTAAGAGGTCCTTTTGGATATTATTTTCTACCTTTTCAGATCCAAGATACGATTTACGAAAAGGGACCTTTGGAGTTTCTTTTTTGCCTCTTTTTCAAACTCTCTAAACATGAAAAATATGTCGAGTTACCCCTCTGCTAGACTCGTAAGGATGACGCAGGACTTGTCAGCATGACGAGACTGAGTTTCTCCTTCCTAGTACTCTTTAAACTTACTAGGATGGCTTCATTCGAAGGATGAACTTATACGACAAGCATATGCTATCCTCTTAAATCTTGTGATAAAAAATAATGGGGTACTCACTAGAAATAGTGGGGAAAAATGAAAGTGAACACCTCTTGTATTTTATGTAAAGGCAACATGTTTCTCTTGAACATGACACTTATCTATTGCTTATGTCGAATTTGGGTTATCCTCACTTCATTACTTGCCTTCTTCGGTTTTGGGAATCCTTTTTGCCTCTTATATGATTATACTACATTGTCATCATGACCTCTAATCCTATGTTGAGTCAAATGCTGCCAAAATCTAGAGTCATCTCGCCGATATGTTCAAGAGAAGTCCCATCTGCAGTTTTTTTACCGCTTATACATTGTCTAACCTTTCTGCCAAAACCTTGAATCAAACTTACCTACTCTACTAGACATTTTGTTTTGTGTCAATGATGTGTGATACATTATGGCCCTCCTTCGACGAATCGCTTCCTGTCGACTTCAGCTCATTATCTAGGAAGATGATCTAGAAACTCCCTTTGAGTACCTTGGAGCTTGCATGCCTCAATGGAAATTTATTTGAATTTGATGATAGGTTCACATCATTGGCCTTTAATCAAATGATTCTATGGGTGTTCGAATTCAACTTCATTATTCACACTCATGGATTGTGCTATTGTAACTTGAGACCTATTGTCATTATTTGTGGTTTCTCTCATGCTTGTTAAGAGTTTACATCATTGATCGGTAATCAAGTGGTTTTCTATCATGTTCGACTTCGACACATCTATTCACGTGATATAATTCATACATTTATCGGATCAACACATAGATGAAGACCCTGGGTTTCATCTGATAAATCCAGGTTGCATGAAGTTATGATTTATACATGATTGTACACATGTTTACCTCTAGACAGATGATTGAGACCATGCTGTGGGTCCATATATATGATCATTTCTATTCATATGGTTGTGTCCATCCCATGGGTCCATACACATGATCCCTTCTATTCAGATGGCTGCGTCCATGCTGTGGATTCATGTATTGTTAGATGCCTATTCAGAGATGTATCATTAGGAAAATTTATATCAAAGATGTCAGATATATATGTTGTATCATGACTGATTTGCAGGTCTCCTGACGATGTTTTTTTGGGTCCTTTCCTTGACCTGTAGAGAATTTCACCTATCACACCCTGTTCTACCTTCATGCTTTAGGGGGCATTTGTTACACAATATTTTGTGACACTTCTTATCCCATATCTTGAAGTGCCAAAATGACGAAAACTGTGAATTGTACTCACTATGAAACGCATACAGAAACATCCTCGAAGAATAAAAGAAAAACTACCTTGAGTCAATTCTAGAGAAGTTTGACTGAAACCCTAGTTTTGAGGATAATGCTCTTTGCACTAGTGCTGGTATGTGCTGATGATAGGTTGCAATTTGTTGACCTAGTGCTGTCAACACGGGTTTTGATAAGAAAACCCGCGTTGAACCTCTTTTGGTAATTTTTCCCAAAATGGAGGAGAAGCTTCATTTGCTATAATATTTGAGAACAGTGAGTTGTTGGATAGAGATATGGTCGAGCTCTCCCTTTTTGAGTCCTTGATCCTACCTTTAGGTATATTCCCCCTTGAGATGTGGACCTCCCTCCCTCATTTGTGGATCCCTAACTCCCTCTCCCTTCCTATTAATCAAGTCCCTTCCATCCCCAAATGGTTGGTCATTTCTCACCTGCATTCCTATGCTCAAATTATGCCCAATTGCTGCCCATCTAACTAAGGAGAAGGAGTGTTTGAATAGTCTTGGCTTGGACTTGGAAATTAACTACAAAGGAGGTCTCCAAAATCAAGGCAATGGTTGTATGCTTCCATTTTTGATTCATTAATAAATACATCTAGTGTTTACTTTCCATAAATGTCTAAATATTTATTCATTTAACATGATGCTCCTTAATCTGTCATGTAGTTTATGTTTGGATTATAATATCTATGCTCTTGTATCTTGTGCTATATTTTGATCTCTCTTGCAGGTATTCGGATGCAAGGAATAGCAAGGAGAGAGATTGGAAGCTAAGGCATCGATATCATCATCAAAGGTTGAGCACTTAACATTAGAGTGAGGTAGGTTTCTCTCTCACTTTTCATTTATCAACATAAACTAGGAAAAATTGCACTAGCTTGTCTGGTTTGTTGCTAGATCCTCTCATAGGACTAGATAGATCACTTCTGTCCACAGAAGGGATTTATATTCACAACAATAGGTTGCATGTGAGGAGGAAAATGAAGGAAAATAATGAAAAAATGAAGAAATTAGAGGCCTCATTACTAAAAATGATTATGAGGATTAGTTGGTATATTTGGTTAGTGTAACCTTTTATCAATTCAATTTTTGAGCTCTCTCATTAATCTCTCTCTCTCTCACTCTTGGACACATATAGTTTTCTTGTAGCACTTTGGAATTGGATCAAGAAAGACAAATAAGGCAAGAGGAAGGAAGGAGAAAACAAGTAAGAGAAGGATCAAGCAATTGCAACAATATTCTTTGCAGGTATCGATTTGCATGTATGATTTCCTTGCTATATTTGACATGCATGGGATTGCATGTGGTTATTTGCTGTCATGGCATGGGTTTTGTGTTACAATGTTTTCAACTTAGCGTTTCCATTTCTGGATAACCATGGTGTGACAGGGTTCTGATGTTTTGGTTGAGCTAGATTACTAGATGGATTCAAAGATGAGTGAGGTGGATCTCTGAAAGAAAGAACACATGGCGTAGTGATCCCTAAACTAGACTGTGGAATGTGGTAAATCCCTAGCCTAGTGTTGAGCCTCAACCTTGCACCTTCCTACACACCCTCTTAACCCTCATTCTCCACTCACTTCACTCATCCAGTGGTTAAATCATTGCATTATAGTCTAAAAAGGACTGTTTATATGGTTTTCTAACTAACTGATATGTCGTTGTTTGGTTTAGTTTTTTGTTCATAGCAGCTGCGGAAACTTGTCAGTTTCCGCAGCCAGCACAGGTTTCCGCAGCCAACACAGGATTCCGCAGCTATTTTGTTAAAAGCTGTGCTCCAGGTGTCTTCTGAAGGAACGGGCTACATGGGCAAGCTCCAGATGACATGTACATGGATCGTGTCCCTTCGAACCGGCCAAATCATCCCTTAGAGGCCGCGGTCAACCAAAGTCAAAGACGTGGCCAACCAAAGAGTTCAGTGGTGGCACATCACTGTTTTTGGCACGTGAATGATACGTGGCCTAGTTCCAAGCTCACGGAGGCTCCAACGCACCTGGGGATCGTTCTTGAACAATGAATCTAACAGCCAACCACTCCGAAGATTTAAGAAGCATAACGACAGTTACACTAGATCTTGGCTGAAGAGATCTACGTGTCTATGGCACACAGTTAATAGCATAGTAGTTGATTAGTTAACTGTAGTATTTTTACATTATAAATAATGCGTTGTTGAACGCTGTAAAGAGACTTTTTGATGCATAGAAATTCCGAACTGTTTATGTAATTTCAGCACGCTGCTGGTTATCTTATCACCCCACTGTTATATATGTTGTTGATTTAAATACATGAGAAGACCTTTTTGAAGATATCCGTGTGATTATTTGATTGGCTGAAGTGGCAGAGGGCCCCTGCACGCTGAAGCCTTGTAAAGTATTTGTTTAGTTTCATTATGCTTTTGTTTTATCATTAGTTGTACATAATATGTTTTATGTTTCTGCTGTTCATATCTTTACTCTTGTTTTCTTAGAGCTGTAAACTGATCAGTGCTTTTTGCAGGTTCTCTTAGGCAGCCCGGGAAATCTTTCATTTTTTTTAATAACTTTTGGCATATGAGATCATCTTGTCCTTCCTGCTAACCTTTATTTTTCTGTAGTTTACATTCAACATTGTCCTTTTCAAGTTGTTATTTGTTTATTTCTTTTTCTGCTAGTTAGATATCATACTGCTTAACAATTTATGATTTATTTCTATGGTCAAATGACTATATCAGCAGGAGATCAGAAGATTACTAACTATAGTGCGATTTAGTTGTCATATTACTTACTCATAGTTACTTTCCATAAAGTAGATTGAGCTGAATGGTAAAGAACTAGAAGAGTCTAAGTAGTGTGATTAATTTCTTTTCTGCAAT
>APFE031369146.1:0-14110 GCA_000404065.3 Pinus taeda
TATTTTCTATGAATTAAAAAGCTTTGAAAATGAATACCTGAATGAAAGAGTCATTATACCAAGAATCACTTGTTTTTCAAATGTTAAAAGTATAACAACTTTAAAATCTTAGTCTAAGACAACTTGACATATTGCAATAAAAATTTAAAAATCAATGCTCAAATTGACATGAAGTGTAGCCGAACGCCCATTGTAATGAAAGCTTAAAGACCAACCATGAAATTGACACGTTGTGGGGTCATACTCAATCCATTATAACAAAAACTTTAAAATCAACGATCAAATTGACATAATGGGATCAGGTTGCTACTCGTGGATCAACACGAACTTTGCATGAAAAAGTAAAAATAAAACTAAATAAAGAAAATTATAATAAATAAGAAGGAAAAATAAAAAAAAAAATAAAAATTAAAACATTGAGAAAAATGAAAAACAAAAACACAAAAACACAAAAAAGTTAAAAAAATAATACAAGTAATAAACAATAAATATTAAAACTTAAAAAAATAAAAATCAACAGACAACAAAAAATTTAAAAGATAATGTAGAGCAAGCTAATAAATGAGATATAAGCTAAGCACACGCTGAAGAGGAGAGCAGAATCCACCACACTAAACAAAGAATGTCTAAAACCCCACAATTATATATAAAAAAAATAACAAAAACAATAACCATAAAAATGTAAAAGAAGAGAGCAAGAATTAACTTATAATTGATAAAATTTTAAAAAAAATATAGAAAAAAACAACAACAACAAAAAAAAAAAATAGAAAATATTTCAAAAAGTAATAATTAAGCCAAAAAAGGATTAAAAACAATATGTAAATAATTTAAAATAAAAACAAAAACATTAAAAAGGATTATAAAACAATATTAAATAATTAAAAAAAAACTAAAGGTAATAAAATCATTAAAAAAATCTGTTAAAAAAATATAAAAAAATAAATAAAACACTAATAAAAACATTAGAAAAGAAATAAAAACAAATGTAATTAAAAAAAATAAAAAATAAAAAACATAAAAAAAAGTTGCCACCCAACAACCTGTGGGGTTAGCAGGGTTGATTCTCGGAATTGACCCTACTGCTGCTAGGCCAATTGGGCCCGGAATGAACCCTACCACTGCTAGGCCAATTGGGCTGGAATCGACCCTACCACTGCTAAGCCAATTGGGCCATGGGGTGGGCGAGGATGGGGAATCGACCCTGCCACCCAGGGCTAGTTGGGCGGCCACGTGTGAGGTTTTTTTTTTTTTATATTTTAATCTTCTAATTTTTTTTTATTTATTGTTTTTTTAATTGTTTTTTATTTATTATTTGTTTCTATAATGTTTTATTTATTTTTATGTATTTTAATAATGCTTTTAATTTAAGTTTTTTTAAATGTTGTTTTTATTTAATTTAAAAAATAAAATCAAACACAAATGTCCAAAAAAAAAAGAAAACAAACAAACTTATATATAATATATATATATTATTAAAATGGTTTTTTCCAGGTTTTATTATTTAAATTTTTTGTCGTGGAATTGAACCAATTGAAAAATGGTTAAGTATTTGACATTTAAAAAAAGTTACCTTAAAAAAATGATGATGCTTTTAAAATTTACATGAACATTACCAAAATTAAAAAAAATATATATATTTTAAATCTACCTAAGCATTTACCAAAATTAAAAAAATATACATCCACACTTAGCACGTTACAAAATTTAAAGTCTCAAAAATAAGTCCTAAAATGAAAATCATTAATATTTAAAAAACATTCTTCATACTTAATACATAATAAAATTAAATATCTAAAAAATTTACTCCAAATCCAAAAATATTCTAAATAAGCACTTTTATCTTTCAAAATTTACATTGTTCTAAGTCAATCAATACTAACTTCTATATGAGAATACATATATTTTGGAGTAGGCAAATACAAAATTCATGAGACACAACTAAATTGTTCCCCTTTATCGTAGAGTCGGGACCTACAATCATATCTCCAGAGAGGAAGAGAGCACCTTAAGAAAGTTTATCATTGGAAACCCTACTAATCCTTGCCTCAATTTTCAAAAAGGATGTTAAAGGAAACTCCACATTTAACTTTGTAATTCTCAAACTTCCCGCTCAACAGGAGGTAGTTAAAGCAGGGGAAATCGGGAGAGAGATGGAAACCTAGAGACACCAACGAGAAGTGCAGAGCGTGAGAGAAACAACCTTATAACGAAACCCCAGATAAAGGAATATTTCATGGTGAGGAAATGAGACACTCAAATTGAGCCGTAGTCAAGAAATACAGAACAAGGGAAATGGATTGACAGTTAGTCGAAGAGTCTACAAAACCCAAACGAATAACTTGAAGTAGGTCTCGGACAAAAAAAGCTAAGGGAAAACAAAAGGTGATAGGGAACATTACCTGGAGGTACCAATAGGTGAGTGCTTCTTAAAATAAAAAGAAAGGAAAACCTACGTCCAAGAAGGAGAACCAAATGTTTGTCAAACCCCTCGGAAAAGGAGAAATGTGAAGACAAAAGAGTAAAAAAACCTTCCAGCCATACAATCAAATTTACCTTGTCATGGAAGGAGGTACCATTGAGTCCAGAGTTTTAATCTCTCTGGGAAAAACCCTAGGGAGAACTAGTGTATCCTTTCCCTGAATCAGTGAGTGGAGGGACGCTTAATCTGTGCAGAAAGCCATAAATTCGAGTTAAGATATATATATATATTATCAGGGTGAATCATTCAGACCAAGAGGATTTCTTTTTCTCTTGTGGGAAGAAAAATAAATAAAAAAGTTCAGAAGAATACCAATGCCTATGCCTGTGAGGATACCATCATTGATAATCTTGCGTGTTGTAACTCTCAGCTTTAAAGTCCAATGGTCGAAGCCTGCTTCACAGTTAGTTTTTCCTGAGGGTTTCATTCTTTCAAACCCTAAGTAGAATATTGTCTAGTGCAATAGTGAATGAGCCACTCAAAGTGGGGGACAACGTAATGGGTAGTCTCCAAAACTGCCATATGGTGTTTATATCCATTAATGGGGTCACCAAAATTCAAGTACCTAAATACCTTATGATACTCCACAGTAGGAATTATCCGGATTAATATTACTCCTAACTTTATATTTTTAATAAAGAAAAATGTCTCACATAACTCTCATCATACGTTTATAATTGGATTCATGCTGGGTGGAGGAATAAAATAAAATATTTTGACAAGCTGCACCAATTATCTTCTAAGCATGGAAGAATAATTTCCCCAGGTGACCAATGGATGCATGGTGCAGCATTAGCAAGCCTTAGCATCAAAATTGAATGAACAACAATAACACTCCACCTTGCTTGTGTACAACCATATCCAATATTTTAGAACTATTAAGCAAGCATGATTGGTGTTAACACTCCGCCTTGCTTGTGTACAACCATATCCAATATTTTAGAACTGTTAAGAAAGCATGCTTGGTGTTACGACATTTTTTCCAGGTAGAAATAGACAATATCTCCACATCAAACACAAATGTATAAGGGACCTATGTTAAATATTTGCAAATACCTTAACAGAGAAGGAAGTATAAATAGGCATATACATGTATTATTGCTGGTGTGACCAATTTGCTTTAGTAGGAGGGGATATTACACTTGCTTAACACTTTTGTGAAATATAACTATTCCTTATTTATATGATCAATGTTTACATATGCTTTGCATGCTGTCACGAACATGGAAAACACTCAGTTTAATCTGTAGCGCACTGCATTATTACTGTTATGAAGATAAAGTTAATATAGTGTTATCTTTTCAAAGACATGTAAACTACAAAGAAATTTTGGAGAAAGTTTCACAAGTTTTAGTAGGGTAATAATAAAAACTTGACCATTATTACTAGTGTCTATATTGTATCTTTTGAGGTAACTAAAAGAATTTTAATTTCAATATCAAAATTAATATTAAATCTCTACCATACACTTTTCGGAAGAAAACAATACTAAACAATTAAATATTATTAAACAACAACATTATTAAATATTAATAAAATAATATTATAAATAATTAAAAATACTATTAATATTAAATAATATTAGAAGTAAATAATAATAATTAATAAAATTATAATAAATAACAATATTTTATTTAATGAAATATTAATGATAATTTTAAAAAACATTAAGAACATAAATTTTATAAATTTAATGAATTTGATCTGTTTAAATTTAAGTTTAGATTAATATATTCATTGGGAATAAAATTATTTTTTGATAGGTGTAATGAATAATATATCACCATACTTATTAGTTTATAAATAAAATAAATGGCTTATTTATAATAAATTAATTTTATATTATAATGAATTAAAATAATTTGTTAAATAAATTAATATATAAATTAAATAAATTATTTAAACTAATTAAAGTAAAATTAATAAAATTGATATAATAAATTTAAACAAGTTTGTTTAAAATATTTAATAACCATTTGTTGAAAAATGTCAAATTAATAGACTATCATAGACTTGAATAATTAAATAATATCAATAACAACAACAAGGTATACTAATATTAATATTACTAACATTATTATTATTAAATAATATCAATATTAATATTAAAGTGGGGTTTATGCAATCAAAATTCTTTGGGAGATGTGAAGCTAATCTTTTGGGATTTCGCATTATCACAAAGATTGTGTTGATATGAAAATCAACCATGGCTAAGTATGGTCAATCATTGTCTAACGTCACATCATGACAAGGTTTATTTCAATATCAAAATCAACCATGCTCAACCATGCTTATTTTAGTGTTTATAATATTTATGTTTGAGTTTATATGCCTTGGTTTTACAATATTAGTCCTTTGGGTTTAACATTATTCCCTTGGGTTCATAATTCCTTGGGGTTTTAGTAGTAATCCCTTTGGTTTATTATTCCCTTAGATTTATAATAACAATCCATAGGGTTTATATTCTCTTCAATTTATAATATTAAATATGGTCAACCATGATCGAATGTTACATTGTGACAATGATTGTCTCAATATGAAAATCAACCATGGTCCAACATCACATTTTGACAAAAGATGTCTTGATATGAAAATCAATTATGGTCAACCATTGTCCAATGTCACATTGTTACAGGGTTGTCTCAATATCGAAACCAACCATGGTCAACCATGTTTATTTTAGAGTTTATAATATTTATATTCGGGTTTATATACCCTTGGTTTATAATTTTTATCCGTTGGGTTTATTAATCTAAGGGTTCATGTTTGTAGGGTTTAATATTATTCCCTTAAATTTATAATCCCTTGGGTTTTTAGTATTAATCACTAGGGTTTATTATTTTGATGCAGGAGCATCAAGCCCGTTTTTCATTTGTAAATATAGAATAAAGAGGGGGTGTGATTATTTTGAATATTTTGTTATTTTTAATAAATTAGGGAGTGTTTTTAGGCATAAAAGCAATATATGGGGATAAGGAAGGCTTTTCTATTTTAGAACAGGGAAAAAGAAGGGAAAAAGCCTCAAGAGGCTTTTTACCCTGTGTATGCATTGCATGTAGACACTTAGAGCTTTAAGTTGGGTGATTCTAGATCATGATTAGTTTTTATAAATTAGGAATGCTGAGGCATAGAAGAAGGAGAGAGATAGAGTGAGGGAGAAGGAGTGAGAATGAAGAATGAGAGGCCATGAATTCTCTTGTAAATATTTTATTTTTTTCTGAATATTATGTGCATTCTTGTTGTGTGGATTTTCAGTTTTATATATTGTGTAAGGCCCTATGGTTAGTTTTAAGTTTATGTGCATGAATGCAAGAGATCCTGGTATATGCAGATTGAGGACTGCATCAAGTGGTATCAGAGCCGGAGCAGCTCTTTTTGAAGGTTCAAGTGTTTTTGTTAATTGCATGTGATGATTTTTGGAATCATGAATTTTGATTTACAGGAAGAGTGAAGAAATTTCAGCGGGGAGAAGGAGAAGTGAATGTGGCAGAACCTGAAAATTCAACGCAGGTTGAATAAAGTTGCAGATGGGAGAAGCCTACAGGAGCAGTAGAGGATGCTCAAAAGGTTCGAGCAGAGAACCAATGATTACCAAAAGACCAGATCCGGAGGGAAGGATTGGTGAGGTAAGTGGCAGCAAGAGAGCTTGTTGTAGCAGAGGCTTCATGCAACGCATAGCCGAAGAACTTATGGCGATGGAGAAGGCTACTAGAAGTCATAAAGGAGACAGAGGAAGAGGTTCAGAGAAATGCCACAAAGATGAGGTGACTGTTGGAGTTCGAGAAAGAGAGATTGCAGAAATAAAGGCACAGCTACAGGTACTGGAAGAACGGCTACAAGAGCAGGAAAAGCAGAAAGGAAAATGGCTCTTTCCACTGAAAGGAAAGAGAGTGATTTGGCGACAACTGCAGAGGAGGTTGAGGCAAATTCTGATTGCCTTGTTGAAAAAGGGGCTTAGAGTTCTTGTGCGAGAGATTAAATTTGAAGATTCCACATGCAGATCTGATCAAAGGGAAGTGCTGAAGAAAGCAGTCAAGACTAAAAAGTCTTGTGGTTTTAAAGCTGATGAGTTGTTTATGTTTGCAGGTTTTACTAAGGAGGATGTGCCATCTTGTGAAACTGTTCTTATGGATGCAGAAGAAGTGAATCAGTTTGAAGTGTAGATAAGAGAAGTAACAGTTGATACTGTTGAGCATTTTATGAAAATTGAGAGTTTACATGCAGGTGATGAGATGGTAACAACAGAAAGTTGGGATTGTGAAAGTATTGAAGATTGTACAGAAATCTTTTCAAAGGAGATGACAGGTTTATGGAAGGAGTTAAATGTTCTAGAGAAGAGACTAGAAGTACAGAGGATAAGAATTCAGAATATAAAGGCAGAGATGAATAAAGATAAAGAGGTTTATGAACTAGAATACAGATGCATTCTCGGAGAAGATGATGCTGAGGATAAACTGAGTGATAATCTCAAGAATGATTGGGATCAGTATACTGAAATGCTGGCAGAGAGAAGTAAGGCACTGATGCCTTATAATTTTTATTCTAACAAGTGTTTTGTGAATGCACGTATTGTTGCAGGTACTGGTGAATATTTGACTCAGTTGAGGAGAGAAGAAGTTTTCTGTTCCAGAGGACAAGAGGGTGTGGATGATCGGGTGGCAGTCAGAACAGAAACAAGCATAGAGGCAGTAAGAAATCAGCAGTCTGAAGATTTATTAGACAAAGAAATTGAGCTCATTAGAAGAATCATGTTGAAAGTGTCTCACAGGAAGACATCAGCAAGGAAGAGAAGCAGCAGAAGCAGCAGTAAAAGAAAGACAATAGAAGATTGTAAAAGTGCAGCTAGTGGAGCGATGCAGAATAAAGTGTGGAGACCTGGAGAAGAACAACAGACAAAAGCAGCGGCAACTGTAAACTTGCAGAACAAAGTATGGGATCCAGGCACATGATCAGGAGATCATGATTAATTTTAAGGTTGGGTGTATGATGCAGGAGCATCAAGCCCGTTTTTCATTTGTAAATATAGAATAAAGAGGGGGTGTGATTATTTTGAATATTTTGTTATTTTTAATAAATTAGGGAGTGTTTTTAGGCATAAAAGCAATATATGGGGATAAGGAAGGCTTTTCTATTTTAGAACAGGGAAAAAGAAGGGAAAAAGCCTCAAGAGGCTTTTTACCCTGTGTATGCATTGCATGTAGACACTTAGAACTTTAAGTTGGGTGATTCTAGATCATGATTAGTTTTTATAAATTAGGAATGCTGAGGCATAGAAGAAGGAGAGAGATAGAGTGAGGGAGAAGGAGTGAGAATGAAGAATGAGAGGCCATGAATTCTCTTGTAAATATTTTATTTTTTTCTGAATATTATGTGCATTCTTGTTGTGTGGATTTTCAGTTTTATATATTGTGTAAGGCCCTATGGTTAGTTTTAAGTTTATGTGCATGAATGCAAAAGATCCTGGTATATGCAGATTGAGGATTGCATCATATTCCCTTAGGTTTATAATAACAATCAGGGTCGACCATGTTTTATAAATTCAATCATGGTCAACCATGGTCCAATGTCACATTGTGGCAATGATTTTTTCGATTTGAAAACCAATCATGGTCAAGCATGCCCAACCGTGGTCTAACATCACATTATGACAGGGATTGTCTCAATATGAAAATCAACCATGCTCAACCATGGTCCAATGTTGCATTGTGACAAGGATTCTGTTGATTTGAAAATCAATCATGGCCAAACATGCCCAACCATGGTCCAACATCACATTATGACAAGGATTGTTTTAATATGAAATTGAACCATGGTCAACCATGTTTATTTTAGTGTTTTTAATATTTATCTTAGGGTTTATATACCTTGGATTTATAATATTAGTAGCTTGTGTTTAATATTATTCAACCATGGTTAACGATGTTTTATAAAATCTATCGTGGTCATCCATGGTTAACCATGGTCAACCATGGTCCATTGTCGCATTGTGACCAATATTGTCTCAATATGAAAATTAATCATTGTGTCAACCATGGTCTGACATCGCATTATGACAAAGATTGTCTCAATATGGTAATGATCATTAACCATTCTCAACCGTGGTCAATCATGGTCATCCTTGGTCACTCATGGTCAACCTTGTTTTATAAAATCAAGAATGGTCATCCATGGTCATTCATATTCAATGATGGTTGAAGATCATATTGTCACAAAATTTGGGTTGATGTGAAAATAAACCATGACTAAGAATGGTCAACCATATTCCAATGCCACATTATTACAAGGATTGTCTCAATATGAAAATCAACCATGGTCAACCATGGTCAAGCATGTTTACTTTAGTGTTTATAATATTTATCTTAAGGTTTATATACCTTAGGTTTATAATATTAGACCCTTGGGTTTAATATACTCCCTTGGGGTTTTAGTATTAATCCTTTGGTTTTAAAATATCAATCCCTTAAATTTCTTATTACCTTGGGCTTATAATATCAAACATGGTCAACCGTGGTCAATAATAGCCAACCATGGTCAACCATGGTTGACCATGTAAAATACCACATTGTGACAATGGTTGTCTCAATATGAAAATCAACCCTTGTCAACCATGATCCAATGTCACATCATGACAAATATTGTTTCGATATGAAAATCAATCATGGTCCATCGTTGCATTGTGACGAATATTGTCTCAATATGAGAATCAACTATTGCCAACCATGGTCCAATGCTGCATTGTGACAAAGATTCTATCAATTTGAAAATCAATCAGGGTCAAGCATACTCAACCATGGTCTAACGTCACATTGTGACAAGGATCATCTCAATATGAAATCAACCATGGCCAGCCATGGTCAATCATGTTTATTTTAGTGTTTATAATATTTATCTTAGGGTTTATATATCTTGGGTTTATAATATTAGTCCCTTGGGTTTAACATTATTCAACCATTGTCAACCATGTTCTTTTAAATTAATCATGGTCAACCATGGTTGACCATGATCAACCATGTTTATTTTAGTGTTTATAATATTTATCTTGGGATTTAAATACCTTGGGTTTATAATATTAGTCTCTTTGGTTTAATATCATTCCCTTTAGTTCATAATCCCTTGGAATTTTACTATTAATCACTTGGGTTTATTATTCCCTTATCTTCATAATTCTAATCATGGTTAACTATGGTCAATCATGGTTAATCATGGTCAACCATGGTCGAAATGTTGCATTGGGACAATGATTATCTCAATATGAAAATTAACCATTGTCAACCATGGTCCAATGTCGTGTTGTGACAAATATTATCTCGATATGAAAATCAACCATTGTCAACCATGGTCCAATGTCGCATTGTGACAAGGATTGTCTCAATATGGAAACAAACCATGATCAATCATGCTCAAGTGATCCGAACTTAAATAGGAAGAAAAAACATACATATATAATCACAAACATAGAGATGCAGGAGGAAAGCACTTCATTTCATTAATATAAAAACACTAAAATATGCTTACAAACAAAATGGAAACAAGATAGCTCGGTCAATGGTAGCTTATCTCTGAGAAGAGATGTGGCGGCTACATGCCTCAAAATGGTGTAAAATGAGGCTTAAGGGCCTATTTATTATTGGAAAACATGATAAAACCCTAAAAAACTGAAACCCTAACCCGAGGAGATGTGACACTAAGCGTTTGTGGGCCCCCTTGGGTTTAGTTGGGCAGCCAACTTCCCGAGGTCGTAACTTGCTCATATTATCTATGTTTGTTGCGTATGACACCTTGTTAGAAAGGTCTCCCTTAGTGCTACAAGTTTCACCATTTTCCCTTGCCCGTAGCCATGTGTCTGTTGTGGACCCCAAAAAAACATTGTTTAGGGGGTCAAAACTGCTCCGAAAGTTCACGACCCAAAAAATTGCTAAAAATAGTAAATGTTGAAATGAACAAGGAAACGAATGAAACTGACTAGGATGGTTGATATGAAAATGAAACTACTTGTATTTGTTGTTCAAGGTATTTATTTCCATTAAATTATATGTGCAAACTATTACTCATGTCTTCCGATTGACACAAAGTGTTTTTGGTAAATTTCTTAGTCTTATGTGTGAAGGAGTATTATTTCATTTTACTATTTAGCATATTCAGTCTAAAAAACACAGCAATATAAAATCACATAATATAACACAGCAGTTGATGAGGCAGTTCACCCCTCCTGAGCTACATCTGCTGGGTCCAAGGCACCCAAATGGTTATATGGTGATAAGAAAGCCTAAATAGGAAAAATAAGCTCTGGAAATGAGTTCAGAAAACATAAAATAGTAAAGATTGGCTTTTGTTTCATCTCCAATGGTTAAACATAGCCCAATACAACTCCAACACTCCCTAGGCCCTCATGGCTCTCCAAGCTTCTCTGCTGAAAAAGTACCTAACAATCAGCTCTGTCGACTCCACAACCTATACCAGTGGCTCTACAATGCTCAAAATCCTCCAAATAAAAAAAATCACTCCAAAAGGTTCTGTCTACTGAAAGTTATGACCAACTGAAGTTTTGCCCATGTTGGCCTAAGGAAACTCCACCAAAAGTGGATTAACTAGAGTTAACTGACTGTTAAAATTGGCAAAAGCACCAAATTTGGCAATCCACCAGACTTGACCACCTGGCTAGCTGTAACCGTTGGCGAGTCTGTGTGCATGTGACCACGTGGACCAGGCGGCGGATAAGGTTGGCGGTTGCAGGTTTGTTAGCATAACTATTGGTGGAGACAACATCATGTGTCTATGTTGTGGGACCGCTGGCGAGTAACCGCTACGGTCTACCCCAAAACCAAAATTGCTAACATTCAAATAACATTTTTCAGCCATTAGTTGTTAAGAACTAATGCATAGCTGAGACGGTTAAGACCTTGCACTTGCCCATGGGAGGTCACAGGTTCGATCCTGCTTGACATCATAAAAAAAAATTGACATGCCAATTCAGGGCCTCGTGGTGGCCTCCGGGCTTGCCATGTGTTGGCCTCTGATTGGTCCAACCAAATAGAATTTTCCATTGAATGTTTTGGAGAATATTCCAAGGAATATTCGTTAAAATATTCCTTTTTTTAATTTTTCCAAAATTCAAAAATTTGTAGTTTACTGGGAATTTTTAAAATGCTATAACTCTTCCATATCGTGTTAGTTTTTTGAATTGTTCATGGCGCAAGAATCAGGATGACAAGATCTATCTGCTCGTTTTGGTTTCAACTAATTCTGAGCAGTTCCAATTTTGAGCATTTCCTTCACTTAGAACATGATCACTTGATGACACCTCCCAAATGAGAAGCTTTTGGACCCCAAAAGCATTCAATTACCTGTTAAGAAGGTGAGGGTACAACTCCCTCACCTTTTCCACCTCCATCCACTTTTCCTTGCTTGGTTTGCTTCCTTTAAGACCAACCCAAACATAATCAACATTTCCCCTCCTCGAAGTTTGTGTTCTTCCATCAAGGATAACATACTGTTTCAGCACATCCAAAATTTCTGGTGAGAAGTCATCTATGGATGACAATTGCATATCACTTTCATGATCAACAATTAAAGAAGGTTCATACAAACATAAATTTTCCACTTTCACAATGGAATACATTTGCATATATGAAGGAAAATCTAGTTGAAAAGCATTATTTCCAACTTGTTTAAGGATCTTGAATGGACCATAATGAATAGGCTTCATCTTTTTACCTTCTCCTTGCATTATTTCCTTACTAATGAGCAACCATACCTCATCTCCTTCTTGAAACTTATGATCAACTCTATGTTTATCATGTCTCTCCTTGTACTTGCCTTGACCTTTTTCAAGTCGTTCTTGATCTTGCTGATGTATGAGCTGAATTCTTTCAATGAACATACAAGCTTTGTCAATTTCACTATGCCCATCAATGGCAACATCCTTCTCAATAATCAAATCTAAAGGTGACTTACGCAAATACCCAAAACAAGCTTCAAAAGGTGAAGTATTTATAGAAGAGTGCTTCGCCTGGTTGTAAGCATGTTGAATATAATACAAGTGCTCATTCCAAAGCTTGGGATGCTTGCTGCAGTAACCTCTCAAAAGGGGTACAATGGTTATGTTCATTACCTCTATTTGGCCATCTATTTGTCGATGGAAATCAGTACTCTTCTTCAACTTGGTGTCCATCATATTCCATAGATTGGACCAAAAATTTCCAACAAATCCACAATCCCTGTCACTAACAATAGAAGTAGGCAAGCCATAATGAACCCATACATGTTGAAAATATAAATCAGCATTTCCTTTAGTAGATATAGTTTCCTTACATGGCATAAGAATACACATCTTGTTGAATCTATCAACTACTACATAAAGATAATCATGTTTCTTTCTAGATAATGGTTTATCTCCCACAAAATCCATAGAAACACTTTCCCATGGTCTAGAAGGTATCAGCAATGGCGTATATAATCCAAGATTCCGATTTCTAGGCTTGCTATAGCACATAATGAACAACCTCTAATGAGACATGAAACATTATCTACCATGCGAGGCCAATAACAATACCTCTGTAAATGTGCCACTGTTTTGCTTACCCTGAAATGCCCAGCAATAAGAGAAGAATGAGCTTCTCTCATGATACTTAGTCTCTCTCCCTGTGGTATACATAACTTTCCCATATGAAACAAAAAATTATTATGCAAATGATAATCATTCTCCTTAACATGATTCCCTTCACTCAAGTTAGCATACACGTCCTCAAAATCAGCATCTGATGCATATTGTTCTATGTATCTCTCATGTACAATAGAATCATTCTTAAGTAAAGTAGTAGCACTAATAATAGGAATTGAAATAATATCAGTAACTTTATTGAAAATACCTATCTTTTACTTTATTACAAAGTGAAACTGTTGTAGGAAGCCCATCCATCTGAAATGTTGTGACTGTTGCAATTTACTTTGCGACTACAAGTACTGTAAAGGTTGATGGTCAGTATGAACAATTGTTTCTTTGCCCATCAAATAGTGTTTCCACTTTTTGACACTTTGTACCAATGCATACAACTCCTTATCATATGTAGGATAATTCACAACAACACCATTAAATGTCTAAGAATGAAATGCGATAGACTTACCATGCTGTAAGAGAATTGCACCCATGGCATAATCACTAGCAACAGTCTGAATCTCAAGTCTGATAATGCAAGAACTAGAGCTGAACTTATCCTTTCCTTCAAATACTTGAAAGCTTTTTGTTGCTTTCCTCCCCATTGGAAAGCATGCTTCACACTTGTCACTGCATGCATAGAAGCTGCTATGGTAGAGAAGTTAAAATTCCTCCAATACTAAGTTGCACCCAAAAGACTTCTTACCTCTGTAATGGATTTGGGAGCAGGCCAATTCACAATAGCTTCTACCTTAGTGTAGGTTTTAACCCCATACAGAAATTACCAGCATACGAATTCTAAAACACAAAAAATAAACAATGCGAGAGCATAACACATAAAACACATATACACTGAAATTTTCCCTTGGATCCCAAAACCAGGACTACCAACTTGATTTTTCATTATGTTCCTTTCAATTTTACAATACATATTTATACATGTTGAAGCATCCAATACCATGGACCGAAAACCA
>APFE031369147.1:1867-15127 GCA_000404065.3 Pinus taeda
ATATAAAGTTGCAATACGTACCTTTTGTGTGTTTTGCACATTATTGAGATCGAAAAATTGCTCCATCTGTAATATCCATGTTGCGGGATCCTTTCCATCAAACTCCCTCATATTGATTTTTGGAATATGGTGGGTCTTCAATCCCACATTAGAGTCTATGAAATCATGATTAAAATTTCTTGTGTTCGCATCATGAGTTTCCTTTACCACCTTTTCACCATTAGTAAGCATTTCTTGTAGAAAATTTGTCAAATCTGTCTTCATCTGCCATGTTTGTGTTCAAATTTGCCATGTCTCTCTTCAAATCTGTCTTCAAATCTATCTTCAAATCATCCGTCTTAGCTTCCATGCCCTTTATCTTAGATTCCATGCCATTTATCTTAGCTTCTATTAGCTTTTGTGCAAGTGAAACTTGTTGCACTTGGTCTTGTAATTTTGATATATCATGTAGCATTTCTTCTTCTTTTTCATGAGTCATGCTAGAGCTTTCAGGTTGCTTACTATGTGTTTGCATTTTCTTTCCTCAAGGCATTAGTTACCGATAAATGCTCTATTATGCCCTTTGAATTCCTTCAAAATAAATTTTCAAACCAAGCTTAAGCAAAAATTTAAAAAAATCTACACACATTTTTTCACTTTGTAGGAGCTCGATATTACCTATGATGTATCTCTGTACTTTCGGATCATCCAGTTCTGAAATTGTGACCTGCAGTAGCCCTTTGTGTCCTCTTTCCAATGCCACCAGTATGATACAAATTGGATTCTCCAAGGAAGAGTTATGCAAAATCTCCCACAGTGACCTGATTATAGACTAGTTCAGTAGAGCGAACTTGTACGACATGCCATGAGTCACTGTTTCGACCTTTGGCTCTGAAAAATATACACAAGAAACTACAATCCGTCCCCTTTCTGTACCTTCTTACGAAATTTCAATCTGATGCTCAGAGAGAAAGTTATGACGATTTTCCCTAGGTCACCTGTTTGGAATGTAATTCAGGAGTCTGCAAAAAGACCAACTTCCTCAGATCATATCTCTGCAATTATAACGCGAAAATCTCTGCAATTCGAACCCGAGGTTCAGCGCGATTTCTTCTCAAATGGGTTTTTCTTTTAGCTTCTAAAATGTCGCAGAAAAAAGTTATAGCGAAAATGCCACGATGACCTATTTGGAATAGCGAAACCCTAGAATCCAAAGCTCTGATACCAAATGTTATGAAACTAGCTCAATAAAAGATAGAAAAGATAAATCAACGCCTTAGAATTCAGCCTCTTCAAGGGGGCAACCTCCTTTACATTACACAAATGAACAATTCTTGGATGATTCAAATGATAAAACCTCCTTTCTATATATAAGAGTCTAAAGAGTCACAATATAACACAGTCGACCTAACAATAATAATATAAAGCCACGAAAATAACAATAGAGGGATTCTATGGGGCACAGTAATAACAATATGGGGATAATAGAGGCACAACAATATTAATAAAGGATACAACTAAAATAATAATGGGGTAATCACTAGTATTATAGGGACCCAACATAGGCACTAGGTCAACTAGTGATTTCTCAGGATTTCTCCGATTATGTCTCACAAACTGAGCCAAAACTGTAATGTGGAGTCGCCAAGAGGTTCAGCCTCCAGTAGAGTCGCTAGATAGATGATTACAATCAAAAATGTGTCTAGACTTTGTCTATCACCAAAGTTGGATCTATGTCGTTCTCCCAGGGAAGCTGAGCTTCAATCTCCTCTCCCCGGCAACGCCGCCAATTATGTTAGGATTCCAAGAAACTCTCCTAAGTTGTAGCTCGGAGATGCCTGGTAACATATGAATTCAACTATTGTTGTAGGTTTAATGGAAGGAATGATGGTTTGGTCCAAACTAGATAACCACTTTCACTCTGTTTCACTCCAGACATGCATGAACACCCTCAGACTACCAGGCTTTAGACCACCAATGCTCACAGTTTAGATATAAGGTGAATATGAAAAACACTAACCACACCAGCAGATGCACAAAACCATGTGATGGCCGGCTGCAACTAGTAAAAAACCCTGTAAATCTAATCTATTAATGCAAAGACAGGATGATAGCTCTCCTGCATTAGATAGAAAGAAACCCGATTAACCTATTCAGTGATGCAATCAATACTTTAGCACAGAGATAAGATGACAGTTATCTAGTGTTAAACGTCAAGAGCTCAAGAACACAGCATATTAGGCACAAGCTTAGAACAAGAAGAAAGGGGACAGTGAGTAGTTAACAGCAAAAGAAGCTTGTATTAGCTGAAAATGAAGATGAGATGCTGCAAGTGACAAAATGTCTACAATCTCCAGAAGTTGAACCTTACATCAAATGCCAACCTTACATTACCTCTTACTTCTGGATATTTATAAATTTACAATACTAGGGCACTTGGCTGTTTAGGTATGGAGGGGTCATAATTGACCACCAACTGCATTTAACCGCCTGATGGAGTCTCTGAACATGTTTGCTTGCTTCAGTGGGTGAATCCGATCTGTTCAGGTGTTCTGTTGTCCTTTTAGGCTATTAGAGTGCTCGTACCGGTGGAGTCCATGACTGGTAAATTCAGTTACAGAGTCGTGCTTGTCATTTTCTCCTTTCGGCCATGCTTTCTGTTAAATATGGTTGTTGGGGGTCTGACTGTGACTGATGATGGCGGAGCTCGTAATCTCCTTCTTCGAGCAATAGAATGGTCAAAGTACGTGGAATGCATGGGTAGGTGGACGATTTGAGTGAGCGAGAAGAATGATCGTCGGATCGGCGAAATAAACGGCGGATATAGCTTCGACGAAGGCTATCAGCCGAGGTGAGAGCGGGGTGAGTTAGAGCCGTTGGATCTTCAACAGACGGATCAGACGTTCATCGGGCGACGAAACTGCACGAGTGTTTAACGGGCGGGGCGGTTTGGTCGAACGATAAAGGTTTTCATCGCACCGCTTTCGGGCACTAAGGGGTAAATGCCCGGGGTCGAGCGATTCCACTCGATGATCGACACGTAGCAGCGGATGAGAGCGAAAAACCGCTCTCATCACGCTCTATCGCTCGATCAAATTGCTGGCACAATGAGAGGGAAGACTGTCAAATCTCAGCAGAGATGCTCTAACAGTGGAGAGTGGTATAGTGGGTCGCCTTTATCAAGTGCAAAGAGAGTCATTGGATCGACGGGGAAGATCAATGGCAGGGATGCAATGAGGGTTCTATGAGTGCACGAGGGCATATGGGTATGGTTTTATGGTTTATTTGGGGTTTTACACTTGGGGCTAAGGTTAAGAAGGGGGTTATTTTGTCGGGTTTAGGAGGCAAATAGGGAAACAGAGGTGGTGGAGAGTAAGCAGGGTAGAAGGAAAAGGGAAAATGACCCATGAGGGGCCCCTTTGAAGACACCACCAATCAGGCTGAGCGTTTCTCTGACATTAGAAAGTTAGCGCCGCATAGCAGGGCTAATAGGTATCAGAGCCAAGTTGGCCAACATAGCATGGTGAATTGAGGTCAGTGCATGGAGCTAAGAATTTAATCACCAGATTGAACTTGTGCGAAAGCTGGTGTGTTATTGTTAAATATTTTATGCTCAGTAATTTTTTTTAGCTTTGTTTTATGTAATTTGTATTCCTGGAGTAAACAAGCGTATAAATAGCTACAACAGACAACATAGAGCAGACCAGCCTTGAGCAGTGTTCGTGGAAGCAGATTTGTGTTACAAGAAAAACTGTGTAGCAGACCTACGTTGGAAAAACGTTGTGTTGAAATCTGAAAAGATGAGTGAGTTTTGGCTTGGTGCCAATGTTGTAAATTAAAGTGAAGCCTGTATGTGCCGCTGTGGTGGAGTGGTATTGCTGACGGTTTGTGGGAAAGTCACTGCAACTATAATCTATGTGCTTGCGTGCCTACATACCTGCTTGGAGAAGCAATGTGCACTAGAATGAAGTTGTACAGCGTGAATCCCAGTCCCAATCGATCTGTGGATCAAGAGATCTGCATGGATTAATACTCGTGGCCTACATTGAAGTCTCAACATTAATTTTTAAAGTCTCGATAACATGTTTTTAATATACCTGAAATAGGAATGGAGTGATTTATGTGACTTTGTAATTAAAAAGTAGTTTATATGTCATTCATTCAATGTGGACATGGAGTGAGGAAAAGACTTTGAAACTTATTGTTTGTGACTTTAATATTTATCAGTTTGAGAATTAGTGGAGACCACCCGCGTGGATTTTTTTTTAAAAGATCACCACTACAATATATGTTTTTAATAGCTCTTTTGTACGAGTGAATAAAAAGATTGTTTATTTGTTAATGTAAGGAGTAATAAGGAGAGAGAATTACTGGGAAAATGAAGGTATGAGAGAGAATTAGTGAGGAGAACATGAGAGTTAATGGAGTTTGTATTTAATTTTAAATGGAGGGTACATTTGCAACCTCTTAAATGGATATTTTGTAATGTTTTTTAAGAAAAAGGGGATTTGTAACTGAGATGAAAATTTAAGGTGAGAAGTATTAATCACCGTCATTCATGATTACTTATTTTTGAAGGAGAAATTGATTGTCATTGCACATTTATTGTGCCATATTGTACTCTACCAATTAATAATAATAAAAAGGATATTTTGTGGTGGTGGGTGATTCCCAATTTTTGGGACATTTGGTTCTTGTCCAGGTTGAAGTGGAACAAATTGTGTTCTTTTGTGCATTTTCTCTCTATCACTCTCTCTTACTCTCCTCATGGCGACAAGCAGTATTGTATTGCCTAAACTTGTTGGCACAAACTATTTTTATTGGAGCAAATGTATGTAACCTATATTCATCACCAAAGATTTATGGGAACTTGTAACTGATGGACACACTATGCCTTCTCCTGATGAATTCAAAGCATTAAGTAATAAAAAGAAATCTCTCTAAGGAACTTATTAAGAAAGATAATGAAGCACTTTCACTTATAGGAAGTGCTCTTGAAGAATCTATATTTCCAAGAATCAGTAGTGCAATATCATCTAAAGAAGCATGGAATATCTTAAAAAACACATATGAAAGTGTTGTTGTGGCTAAACTGGAAATATTAAGGAGGAATTTTGAAAATGCCCAAATTCAAAGTAATGAATCCATTCATGATTACATCACAAAAATACAAGATCTTGTTAATCAAATGAGATCATTAGGTGAAGATGTTCCAGAGAGAAGGCTCATTGAAAATATTTTAAGAAGTGTTTTGCCTAATTTTCAAATGGTCACTACTAGTATTATGGTCTCCAAAGATTTAAATACTATGATAATTGAGGAATTAAGTGGATTCTTGTTAACTGTTGAAGAGAATCAACCATCTGAGCAGGTAGAATATGCCTTTTCTGCAAAGCATAGAGGAAGAGGAAGGAGTAGGGGTCAATATCATAATCAAAATCAAAACAGAAATCAGCAAAGTTCACAAGGAAATGCATCACCTTCGAGGTAGAGGAAGGAATCCCAGCCAATTCAAAGGAAGAGGCAGAGATGGATCTCACGGAAGAGGACAAAGAAGAGATGGAGGCAGAAATGGAGGAAGAGGTGGAGGACCACAGTGTTATTATTGCCAGAAATTTGGCCATCTTGAAAGAGATTGTTATGCAAAAATGCGAGATATGGAGCGTGAGGGTATTAATACAGTTAATACAGTTGTTGAAGAAACTAGGAATGAGAAGTTATTCATCTCAAGTTTGATGGCACATAGTGAAGAAAGTGAAGCATGGTATATTGATTCAGGCTGTTCAATTCATATGACATCTCAAGAGGAGTTGTTTACCAAACTTAATGAGAATTATTCTGGAAACGTCATATTTGGTGATAATAGTGTTTCTGAAGTGAAATGGAAAGGCACAGTTGCAATAGCAGCATTACAGGGAAAGAAAAAGTTAATTGAGGATACTTTGTTGACACCAGCATTGGGGAAGAACCTACTTTCTGTGGGACAAATGATGGAGCAAAACTACAAGTTAGTGTTTGATAATAAAGAATACTTGATCATGGATAAGTTAAATAAAAATTTAGTTGTAGCAAGAGGTGAAATGACTGAAGACTGAATTTTCAAGCTCTCTTTTGATTCAAGTAATTCACATAGTTTGAATACAAAAGAAGAAGCAAATAATAAGCTTTGGCATCATAAGATGGGACATCTAAATTTTCAGAGTTTGGTGTCGTTAAGAAAGCAGAACATGGTGAATGGTCTTCCTTATATCAAGTTGGATAATGATGTATGTGAAGGATGTATTTTTGGGAAACAACATAGGGAAAGTTTCTCAGATAGAACATGGAAGCCTAGAGAACGTCTAGCATTGGTGCATTCAGATTTGTGTGGTCCAATGGAGACTGTGTCTTTTGGAAAGACACATTATTTTCTCACTTTCATTGATGATTATTCTAGGAAGACATGGGTGTATTTTCTACAAGAGAAGTATGTAGTGTTTTCTCATTTTCTTGAGTTTAAGGCTTTAATTGAAAAGCAAAGTGGTCTAAAAATTCTCACCCTAAGAACAAATAATGGGGGAGAATACAAGCCAAATGAGTTTTTGAATTATTGCAGGAAGAATGGAATAAAGCGAGAATTTACTAATTCATACTCTCCTCAACAAAATGGTGTTGCAGAGAGGAAGAATAGGACCATAGTTGAAATGGCTAGGAGCATGTTAAAAACTAAGTCTCTTGGAAATGAGTTTTTGGCTGAAGCAGTACACACAGCAATATACACTCTTAACCAATGTCCTACAAAGGCAGCATTGAATTTGACTCCAGAAGAAGCATGGTCAGGATACAAACCAAGTGTTGCACATATGAAAGTCTTTGGTTGTACTACATATGCACATGTTCCTAAGGAAAAGAGGAAGAAATTGGATGATAAGAGGGTGAAGTGTATATTAGATACAGTACTGAAACAAGAAGTTACAGGTTGTTTGATCCAGAGGCAAGGAAGGTGATAATAAGCAGAGATGTATTTGATGAGCAGGGAATCTATCAGCCACATCAGGTACAATTTGAATTAAGGAAATATGTTGTGAATATTGGTGATGAATCAAATTCCAAGTCACTAAAGATAGATGAAGTTAAGAAGGAACTTAAGCACCTTGAAAGGGGTCATTTAGAAAGCAGTATGTTGGATAGAAATTTTGAAAGAAGGGTTACTAGATCTCAAAGTTCTCTAATGAATTATGCACTTATGGGACAGGTAATGAAAATGGATGAACCATGGGATTATGCAGAAGCATCAAGAATGAAAGAATGGAACGAAGCTATGGAAGCAGAATTTAATGACTTGGTGAAAAATGATACATGGGACTTGGTCAAATTACCAAAGGGAAAAGATGTAATTGGAACTAAGTGGGTTTATAGAATGGAACGGAGCTACGGAAGCAGAATTTAATGCCTTAGTGAAAAATGATACATGAGACTTGGTCAAATTACCAAAGGGAAAAGATGTAATTGGAACTAAGTGGGTTTATAAAACAAAGTATAAATCAAATGGCACAATTGATAGGTACAAGGCATGTTTAGTTGCAAATGGATATGCATAGAAAGAAGGAATTGATTATACTGAGACATTTGCCCCAGTGGCAAAGTTCGATACAATTAGGATGGTTCTTTCATTAGTTGCACAATACAAGTGGGCAATTTTTCAAATGAACGTTAAATCAGATTTTCTAAATGGTTATGTGGATGAAGAAATTTATGTGGAGCAACTTAAAGGTTTTGAAGTGCCAGGAAAAGAAGATTATGTTTATTAGTTGAAGAAGGCCTTATATGGTCTCAAGCAAGTGCCAAGGGCATGGTATTCAAGAATTGATAAGTACTTTCAAGATCATGGCTTAGTTAAAAGTTTATCTGAGCCCAATCTCTATATCTTTCAATCAAGACAAGACATTCCGATAGTTGTCTTATATGTTGATGATTTGATCTACACAGGGAATAGTACAAAACTATTTCAAAGGTTTAATTCACATATGATTGCTAAGTTTGAGATGACAGATCTTGGTGAGTTTCATTATTTCTTGGGTATTGAAGTATGGCAGAAGGAAGATGGTATTTTCATGTCACAAGCCAAATATACTTGGGACATTTTGAAGAAGTTCAGAATGTTGAGCTGCAAGCCAACGGCAACTCCTTTGGATGTTGGGCTGAAGTTATACAAACATGATGACTCCAACTCAGTTGATGTTACTTTGTATCATCAATTGGTTGGAAGTTTGATCTACTTAACTACAACTCAACCAGATATTTCTTTGGAGTCAGTATGGTATCAATATTTATGGCAGAACCCATGGAATTACATTGAAAAGCAGCAAAGAGGATTTTAAGATATCTGCATGGAACAATTGGTTATGTTTTGGTATATAGGTCTACATAAGATTTCAGCTTGATCGGTTATGCAGATTAAGATTGGGTTGGATTTATGGATGACAGGAAATCAACTTCAGGGTATTCATTCAGTATGGGTTCAACGAAAATTGCTTGGAGTACTAATAAGAAACCTATAGTTTCTCTCTCGACAACAGAAGCAAAGTATAAAGCAGCAACGCGTGAAGCAGTTTGGTTAAGAAGAATTCTAGAGGATCTACATGAACAGCAAGAGAAACCCACTCAATTGATGTGTGATAATAAAAGCGTTATTCAGATGACCAAGAATCCAATTTTTCATAAGAACAAGCATATTGATATTCAGTGTCATTTTGCTTGGGATCTAGTTCAGCTAGGAGTGATAGAGATCAAGTACTGCAAAACAGATGAATAGGTGGCTAATATATTCACCAAAGCACTATCTAAGGAAAAGTTATGCAAATTCAGAGATGATCTTGGAATATTTCCAAATGATCATTATGGGGGAGAAATGTTGGAATAATGATCCATTTGTTAATTGTTAGTGTTATTGTAAAGTGGTTATTTTGTGTGAGAGAATTGTGCACTGATTTGTGGATTGATTGATTGAGAAATTTGTGGAGTTGACAAAATCCCGAGACCTTTTCTCATGTATAAATATATGTCAGTGTCAATGAAATTTGATTGAGTTAGTGTGTGTGAGCTATGTGCATTATTGTCAAATTATTCTTGCTTTGTTAGTTCTTTTGTTGGTGTATTTCCTTCAAAATGGAGATGAGATATAGGGAATGAAGAGAAGTGGTAAGTATGGAAAAATCTTGGACACACTACTTCAATTCAAATTTCCAAAGTGGTACTCCTTCGATAACCCTAAGGCCTCAACGAAGGTCGCACTAAACTAGAGTCAAAAACTAATCTCCTAGTAAATTGAGAGAACAAGTTTACATTCAAGATCGGTCAATCATGACCCACCTTCCTTCATGATGAATGCCAGATGGTGAGAGGTGTCTGACAAGTGCAAATGATGGAGGATCGTGGCACCGTTAAAAAAATGGCAACAATTAAAAAATTATGTGAATGTAATTTTTATCTCAGTAAATCTTATTTTACTGATCAAGCAGTTGTATAATGATTGGCAATTTCTAATGATGCCTACAGCTTAAAATATTTGAACCTGAGAGACAAATTGTATGGGAGTCATTATTTGACCTTCATTAATAAAAGTATTATGATCCCTTGCCCTATTCAGGTTTCCTTGACACATTGTCAAGATTTTACCACATATATTTTGTGTCCTTGTTTATAATTTCAATTTTGCTTGTTTGTGCATTGTGCATTTTTCGTCTTGTTAAATGAAATTTACGAGCTCAAAAATACAGACAAGTGGTGTTAGAGCAATGTAGTTGTGAGGATTGTGAGATATAGAGAGCAAAAGACTCAGCAGAAAATAGAGTCGTTTGAAGCCACCATTTCAAATGGAGTTTGCTATGCAATAAAAGGAAGTCAAGTTGTGGTTTCTAGAGCCCTTGTTTGAAGCCACCACATCATAATCGTCTTTCATGATAGCCACCATTTATTGGTTGAGTAAGGGGGGCTGAAAAATATTGTTTCGAGTCTATTTGTGGCCAATTTATGAAGCCAATGCACAACATTATAGCAAAGAAGAAAAACGTGTGAAGTCGTCAAACCACACAGCGTTGTGATATGTTTCGAGTGGATTTTGCAGATTCGTGGAGGAGCCCATAGATTCTAAGAGGAGCCAAATCGTTTTTTTGAGTTCCAGTTAGAAGGGTGCAGAGAAGTAGCGACGCACTGACCGAGAAAGAACTAGCCGTCGAATGAAGGAGACCACGAAATAAACCAGGAGCTAGTCATTGCATAAAGGAGTCTACACAGAAAAATAAGCCAAAAACCCTAGCTAAATGCTGAAGTCTTTTGGGCAGAAGCAAAGTCTCAAACCCTAGCTGCCGATTTCATAAGGAACGGGTATTTTTTTATAAATCCTAGCAGCAACTTTTTGAAGGAAAAAATTTTCTTGTGAAGAACGAAAAACCTATTAAAGAAAAAATTGTGGAGGATATTTTTTTGTAATGAAAATATTTTGAAGAGAATCAATTTTTAAAAGAACCAAATTTTTTGGGTTTATTTAAAGTAGGGTTTATGGAATAAGTAGCGAAATAAAAAAGGGTTTGAGAAGTATTTAAAGACCCGAGTTTTTTCTTTTTTAACAAGAAATTTTGGACAGCTTTTTGTTAACAAAAAAAGGGGATTGAAGACATTTTTAAATTTTCTTCGGAGAAGAGCCTATGTAGAAGGAAAATGGAAAAAAAGACTAATGTCAAGTTTGAGGTGGAGAAATTCAATGAAAAATATAATTTTGCATTGTGGACACTAAAGGTACGAGATTTTCTACTGCAACATGGGTTGCACAAAGCATTAGATGGGGCAAGAAAGAGACATGTCAACATGACCAATTTGGACTAGGACATGAACACTCGAGCTCTCAGTACCATAGCTTGAACCTGTTGGATGATGTTCTCTTCAACATTGTCGAAGAGAGCTTAGCAGTAGGTCTGTGCAACAAATTGGAGAATTTATACATGACCAAGTCTCTAACCAACAGGATTTGCTTGAAGAGGTAGTTGTACAACCTCTAGATCAACGAGGGCACTAAGATTGCAAACCACCTAAATTATTTATTACTCTTCTTTTCTAGTTGACCAGTATGGAGGTAAAATTTGAAAAAGAAAATAAAGCCATTACATTTTATGCTCCTTGCTCGAGTCAAGGTACCAATTTGAGACTTTTATTAGTTTGAGCACAACTGAGTCTCTGGAATTTCATTTGGCTATGGGAGCTCTATTATCTAAAGAACAGTGGAGGAAGTCTAGCACTGAAACTTCCACACTAGAAGTTATCATAGCTAGAGGCCGGCCTAGGGAGAAATAAAGAGGCACTTCAAAATAAACATCAAGAGGCAAGAAGGGTAAATTGAGATGTTAGTTCTACAACAAAAAAGGGCATATGAAGGACTACTGGAAAAAAAAAGAATCTAGTGAAAACTCAAAGAAGGAAACAAATCAAGTCGAGTCAGGTATGATAGATGAAGTTTTGTCCATTTGCAAAGTTTCTTAGCATTTTAAAGATTGGTTTTTCCGCTTCTCATCACATGAGTCCGCACAGAAGATGGTTCACTTGATATCATGTTGTGGATGGCAGTTTTGTGCTAATGGTTAATAATGTATCATGTCAGAGTGTTGGGGTGCAAAATGTCAGAATAAAATTGTATGGTGGTACAATAAGAACATTGACAGATGTCAGACATGTACCTAGGTTGAAGAAAATTTGATTTCTTTGGGAGTATTTGATTTTGATGCTTACAATTTACAGGTCGAGGTGGAATACTAAAAGTTTCAAAGGCATCTTTGGTTGTTATGAAGGAAGAGAAGATTAGAAACATTTACAAACTTAAAGGAAGTACTCAGGTCAAAGAGGCAGCAACTCTATCTGAGGAGGAAGGAGAATTTACTCACCTGTGGCATCGACGACTACATCACATGAGTGAGAAGAGCCTTCAAGTACTACTAATGAATCACGAATTACTTCCAAAATTGAAATCTTTGAATTTAAATTTTTGCAAGCATTGTGTATATGAAAACAATGTAGATAGAAATTTAAAGCTAGCAATCATAATAGTAAGCGAATTTTGGATAATATTCATTCTGATATCTGGGGATCATCTCCTACAGTGTCTTATGGAGGTGCATCCTATTTGTAACATTTATTGATGACTACTCCAAGAAATTTTGGGTTTACATGTTAAAAAGAAAGGCTGATGTATTTAATGTTTTTAAACAGTTTAAAATTATGGTGGAAAAGAAAATAGGAAAAAAAAAAATATTTAAGAATTGATAATGACGATGAATTTTCTTCCTTAGAATTTGAAAGGTATTACAAGGATGAAGGGATTGTTAGACACAAAACCGATGTTTATACTCTTCAATAAAATGTTGTTCAAACGTATGAACAAGACTCTTATGGAAAGAGCAAGGAGCATGATCAGCAATGCTAATCTGCAAAAGGAGCTATAGCCAGAGGCAGTGACCATTGCTTGTTATTTGGCAAACAAATCACTTTCAATTGCTATTAACTGTAAAAATCCTAAAGAAGTTTGATCGGGTCAGTCTCATGACCATTCAAACTTTAAAAAATTTGGTTGTGATGCCTATGCTCTTATTCCAATGAATCAACATTCTAAATTAGACCCAAAAGAAAAAAGCTATGTCTTTGTTGGGTATGACAATATTGTGAAAGGATACAGGTTGTGGGATCCTTTAGCGCATAAGAGCATCATCAGCAGAAACATAATGTTTGATGAATCTCTGCTTCTAAAAGCATACGTTGAAAAAGATGAACAGAAATAGGTATAGCGGGATCAACAAATTCAATTGGAGACACAACCATTTTCAGAAAATTAGAAGCAAGAAGAAGCTTCTAAAGAGAAAGATGAAGAAGAGATAAAGGAAAGTGTAGAAGTTCAACAACCTGTCACTCTTAGGAGGTCTATAAGGGAAAGAAATCCTCCCAAGAGGTATGAAGGTTTTGCTTAATTTGTTGCCCTGTTTACTGAGGATTGGTAACCTTCTTGTTATCAGGAAGCAATGAATGATGTGAATAAGGAAAAATGGAAGAAGGCTATGGAAGAGGAAATGGATTCCTTGGTCAAGAACAAAACCTAGGGCCTTGTAGAAAACCCTATAGATAGAAGTGTCGTTGAATGTAAATGGGCCTTCAAATTGAAGAGAGATGTTGATGGAAATATTGAAAAATATAAAGCAAGGTTGGTAGCAAAAGGGTGTTAATTTTTCTTAGGACTATATTTTTCTTCGCTTTGATAATTGC
>APFE031369153.1:0-14112 GCA_000404065.3 Pinus taeda
ATATTATAGATCAGCAGTACCCTCCCCTGTGATAAAAATAGAAGTCCATCTATTTTTCCAACTTGATCAATCATCCATAAACAGCAACCCGCAATCCATAGACATGATCCATATGTCTAAAAATAGACATAGTCTAAAAATAGACTTGCGCCAAAAATAGCCTGCGGGCCCACTTAGTGAAGGCGACTCTTTTCACTAAGCTCCATCATCTTGTTGCAATCTCAACAGAGTTAACTTAACCCAACAAAAAATATGCGAAATGCCCGCAATTATAGGAAGGATATGTGACCTCGGGCAGTCCCTAGAATAGGGGCTACAACACTAGACTGAGATTTTATCCTCATGCATATGGTGGTGGCATGAGGATTTCCCATCAAGAAACCTTGCATTGGTGGGTAGACAAGATCACCCTTTTTTCCAACCGTCTGGGTATCACGAAGGAGGTAAAGAAATCAAGGTCATGGCAATTCTTGCCAAGGAAATGAGAAGGTAGAGAAGCACAACGTAGGCAAATATTAGCGACATACATGGGACTCACTCAATTCAATTATAATATTCTATTATGAGAATATGGGCATATAGTACGTTGTAAAAGCATAAAAAATCTTGTTGGATGAGAAAATGAACACTTTGGTCAATGATACAAGACTCTGTCTATTTATTTTTAATGATGATAGCATAAGGACTGAGTGGCTCGGAACGAGCGACATTCTTGTGTTCGGAGCCTCTTGCAAGCCATTTTTTTTTTTTTATTCTATACAAACTTTGATTTCAAGGACAAAACCCTTTAGCATGTTTTCTTTTTAGATATTCCATCATGTAGATTAAATGAATGTAAGTTTTATGAAATTGAAACTTTCTTCTTAATCAAAAGTTTTGAAGAACATAAAAAGGATGTTTTTTCATAGATTAATAGGTTCTAGTAAACTTGTTGGTGTAAATTAATGTCTCTTATTCAATGTTTATTAAAGTTTTTGTTGCTAGTTAAATTAATTTTGTGTTTGCAAAATAAAGTTTACTCTGCACCCCCGTTCTCCCTATTCTCCCACACATACACCATCCTCTGCATATTTTTCATTCCTCACAGATTCAAAATACTATGAAACTATTGTCCTACATGATTAAATTTGTAAAAAAAATCATTGGAAAGGGGCTTAAAATGAAATAATACAAGATAAAAACACTAGAAACTCCTATCTTGCTCTTAGTGTGAGAGCACTAACTAAATAAATTCCTTGTTACTTTTCCAATGATGTCAAATATTACACAATTGCATTACTATTTGGGTTTATAATAGTGTGGCTCGCGAGAGTGCTAGTTACTAATTTTTACTCTGAACTTGAGAATGCCATCAATTTCAATGTACTTTAAGATGAATTAAGTTAGTGAATTCTACCTAATTTTGACAGTATCAACACGCTAGTGGTTACTGTGAAAGAGAAAAGTGATAATATGGAGAAAACATAACAAAGAGAAAGGTATTTCAACTACAAACTACTAGAGCTTTAAGTCTCTCTATCATTTCCTCTATTTTGAAGCAACAAGGCACTCATCAACAAGATCAATGATGTAAATAGTTGATAGGGTTTTCTCACTGAAATGGTTTGCAAATTCGATTATGTACATAGTGAATACTTCAAAACCTGTTTAGCTAACAAAATTCACAAACGCAAAATTTATCCGAAAAACCATAACATTGCAGATGAAACTTTTGGTTACACTCAAATAATATAGATTGAATGTACTTTGATGCCAATGAAAATGTTATAGTCACTAGCCCAAATCCCAGTTTTCTCACACAAACCTCATCCTCTGCACATCTTTCATTGCATAGATTCATAATCCATACTCTACACATCCTTGATTCCACATAGATCAATATCTCTTTTCAATTTATCTCACACACAACTAAATCTGTAAAAGTTTTAAATGATAAAGAGTAGTTTTAAATTTTGTGTCTTCACTCATTCTCCACACATCCTCAAGGATTTGCAATGTTTCATATCTCTGCATAACATAAACTAATTTTGTGATATGCAAAGGAAGGAGAATTAATCTACAACAAAAAGGGTGTGTGGACATGTGCATGTTCAATAATTAAAGTTTTTACCACAAACTTTGATCGTACAAAACAAAAACCAAGACAATGAAAAATGCAATTTACAGGAGTTTGAAATCTTTCATTATGGGAACCTCCACATCTCTGCACTCTTCTGCACTTTGCTTCTCCACACACATGTGCCTATGGTCTTACAAGAGTGTGAAATATTTATTGCACAACTCGATCTTTGCACTCCCACACAATGCACAATGAACTTTGTGTAGACCAATGAACCGATGATTTTATTATTACTTTTAATTAATATAACAAATTTTGGAAGTATTTTATACATTGTATTAATACTGCTATGTGGATAGGGTCTACATGGATTCGTGTGGTTTTCATAATGCAATTCTGGTGAGTAATTCTAATGAATCATTGAAGATATTTTTGGTGTGGGTGGGTAACTATAGTTTTTAGTGTCTAGGGTAGTGTGCATGGCCTTCTGCAACATATGTTTCTACACCCATATTAATGCAGTTTTAAATGTGAAATATTTGATATTCAAATTAAATTTTATGTTCATAGTTAAATTAATTATGCGTCCACAGAATAAAGTTCCCTTTGCATCCCCGTTCTCTCAAACATAATCCATCCTCTACACATACTTCATTTTTCACATATTCATAGCTCTATGCAACTGCTCTCCCACACAACTAAATCTGTAAAAGCTTTAAATGCAAAGTAGTTAAAATTAATTTCGTTTGTGCGGAATAAAGTTCCATATGTGTCCCCATTCTCCCACACATATTAACATTAATAGTTTAACAATAAAGTTCCCTATACACTCTCGTTCTCCTTCACGTACTCTGTTTCTGCACAGCCAAAACTCTGCGCAAGGAAAGCTTCACATAAGAAAGCTCTGCACAATTAAACACAATAATATTAATTTGATATTGTTTCATAGTTAAATTAATTAAAGCTCCCCTTGCACCCCCATTCTCCCGCACATGCCCCGTCCTCCATACATCCTTCATTGTACAAAAATTCATAGCTATATGCAACTGCTATATGACATAACTAAACCTGTAAAAGTTTTAAATGAATAGAATTTTAAAATTAATTCCGTTGTTGCAGAATAAAGTTCCCTCTACACCCTCATTCTCCCACACATACTCCATCCTCCACACAGTAAAGGCTCCACAAAAGGAAACCTAATAATATTATTTAGAGATTTGTCCAACACACCCCCTTTGCTCCCCACTCTCCCACTTATGCAAAGGACCTGCAAGTGCATCAATTTTGGCATCATTGGGAAGAGTAGTAAATGAACTATAAAAGCACTCACAAACAAAATATCTACACAAAATCATAGCTCTATGTAACTACTCTCCTGCACAGCTAAATCTATAAAAAAATTAAATACAAAGAAGTTTAAAATTAATTTCTTCACTGCAGAATAATGTTCCCTTTGCACCCTCGTTCTCCCGCACATACTTTGTCCTGCACCCTCATTCTCCCGCACAATAAAAGTTTCGTACAAGGAAACATAATAATAATAATTGCGGATTTGTTCAACCCCCTACCCTATGCAAAGGGCCTGCACCCACATCAATTCTGGCATTATTGAGTAGAGTTGTAACATAGCAATGTCAGTTTCAGAGCACTAACCAATTGAATAGCCACTCACAAAATTGTTTTTTTTTTTAAACAAGATTTACTGAAAATAAAAAATATATTTTTGAATTTTTTTTGAGAAGATATAATTTTTATATGTGGAATTTTTGTATTCTAGTTTTATAATAATGATATGTCATTTTATTATTATTTTCAATTTTATAAAATAATGATAATGTCATTATTTTTATTTTTTTATAAATACTTTATATGTTATTTAAAAAATTGGCATAAATTGCTTTTTTTCTTTTCCATCATGAGTATTTAATTTAATTTAAAAAATAATGATAAAATTATATATTTACTAATTATAACGGTTATTATAACCCTGAATATATAGTATAGGGTTTTTGAAAGGTCCTAAATTTTTTATTTGTGAATTTTTGTTTTAGTTTTTTATAATATGGATATGTTATTTTATTATTTTTTTTATAAAAATAAGTTTTATATTAATTTAAATTGTTTTTTTATGTATAATATTTTATTTTAAAAATAATGATAAATTTATATAATATTTTAATTATAGGTTATTATAAACCTTGATACATTAGTTAGGGTTTGAAGGTCCTAACGATTAAAATATGTTTATTTATTTATTTTGAATTTTTACAGGCGTTACTATTGTATAATTTTTTTATATGGATAAGATAATATCGTAGGGCTATATACGTTATAATCTATTTCATTTCCTGAGTACGGATTTGGTCTAACTTATTTTAAGAAAAAGACATTTAGTTGTTTTTATAATTGGGTTATATAGTTAAAAAAGTCTATGTCCATTTTATGAGTATGGATTTTGTAATTTATTTTAAAATACCTTAAAACCAAAATTAAAAAAATAAAAATATGAAAAGAAATTAAGTTGTTTTTATAATTCCAAATATTTTAGATTACTTTATGCATACGGAAAAGCAAGGAAAATGCACAATTAGGTATATACATACCAAAATGAAAAAGATATATACAATTATCTTTGTATATACTTACATATGTGAAATATTGATTTTTAATCATACGTGAGTATTTTTAAGAAACTTTCAAATAAAAGAGGGTTTTATATATAATCATAATAAAGAAAAATATTATTTTATTATAAAATCTTTAGATTCTAAATAAACTAAATAAAAACCAATAACTATGAATCAACATTAATTGAAATCAAAAAATTATATTTTATATAAAAAATATTATCTTTTTAAATGTTAATAGAATATTTTTTTTAAATAAATATAACTAATATTTTATTTAAAAAATATTAATAATACCAATCCACTATACATATTTAAATTAAATATTAAATAATCGCATTATTATGATATTAATACTTTATTTTATTTTATATTACGATCTAATATTTTAAGTAAAATTTTTCCACATCCATAAGACAATACATTTCATTTCCACTTTAAAAAGATATAAAATAATTACAAATTTAAAAAGGTGAGAAAAATGTTTAAACTTTATACTATTCAAAAATATTTTAATACATGATTTAAATAAATTATTTGAAAATGTATATTAACTAATTTATGTCAATATCAACTTCACATATCTATATATTGCATATATAAAATGAAAAAAAATGTTAATAGTAGATAGAATATATTCATAAGAAGGTGTAGGAGCGTGATGTCGACGACAAGGTAAACAAAAAATGCAACAATGAAGCCATCGCTGACAATATCCTCCTCATCATGGTCAGTAGTAATGGACTCTGGCGCAGTATGGTCATGCCCCTTGCGGCACATATCCAAGATCTATTAGACAGTGGAATTTCACATGAGTATGTTAGTTTATCTCTTCGTCATGGAGCACAAAATTTGGAGGATGAGGGTCATGTATATGCCTATCACTATCTTAGCTCAGACTGGCCTCCTCGTAGTGTGAATTTTTGGATAGAAGGTGGATTGGATTGGTGGGGTCTGATTCAAATACGCTCTAGAACTATATCTCAATATTTTAGTTGGATACCTAAATCATCAAGGATCCAATTCATCTTGAACGGCAGGGAGCTCCTTCCTCTCATAAAAAAAACCCATATCTATCGCTTAGGTCCAAATCTAAATGAGAGACAACTAAAAGGGAGATCATAGGGCGCAGATCTAGATGTAGAGGAGCTATATTAGATTTTCATCAAAACCATTACTGGAAAATTAATCCTGCTAAGTGTTAGGGGAGCAGATCTAGTGACATATCTGAATTAGAGTGCCCAAAATATCACAGGTATTCCTGCTCCATTACAAATTCTGCTCTTTTTAGGGAAAGTGTTGTAGGATGTGGTTCATTTGAAAGACTATGGTATTCAAAGGAATGCTACCATCATCTTGAATTTAAGATTGCAAGGTGGCGCCTTAGGAGCGAGCTTTCCACCTGTATCATCTTCGGCTGGCAAGGGTCCAACCTCACTAAAGGATGCATTGAGAGGGAATGTTGCCACACAGGACAAACAAAACCCAAATCCCAGGTTTGTACATTGTAGAGAAAATGGAGAAAGCCCTAGATTTGTCTATAGAATTATCATAAGTGGCCTTTTCATTGATTTGAAAGAAAAGGCTATCATATTTCGATTTAATGGTTTTTGGCCCAAATATGAAGATCTAAATGAGTGTATCTACCTTAGTTGGACTAGAGATTGTGACATTTGTCTGTGTGCAAAAGGATTTTTTTGTGGTTGAGTTTGATAACCAGAAAGACATTGATTATGTCATAAATGAAGGACCATGGTTTTGGGGAAGGGAATGCCTCTTTGTAACCCCATGGTTTCCTGGTTTTGATGCCAACTCAAGGGTGGTTACAAAAATGTTAGTTTGGGTAAGGGTACATAATTGTCTACGCCCTTTTGGCACCATCAAGTCCTAGAAGGCATTGGGACCTCTTTGGGAAGGTTCCTAAAGATGGATCTAGAAAGAATGCACAAAGGTATCTTAACGTTTGCACGCATATGTGTTGATATGCATTTAAGCAAAGACCTTCCTCATTGTATTCACCTAACAAATCAAGACTTCAAATGGACACAATGGTTAGATTTTGAAAATATGACCTATAATTGCTGGATTTGTCATCAAATAGGGCACTTGCAGAACAAATGTAAGCAAGCAAAGAAAAGGACAAAGAAAAGACTACAAAAGCAAAAGGGATGGCAATTCCCTAACTCTCCTTCATCAAATGATGAGGATGAAGAAATGATTGAGACCCAATAACATCCAAAGACACAAAATCAACAAGGTTCTCAAAAGGAGGGAGAAGGGAAGTAGAATGATCAAAATAAATAGATAGAAATTCCCAATAACTCAGCAGTGGTTTTGATTCATGAAAACCAACATGAGGACAAGAGAAACAATCAAGGCCCAGGTGGAACAAAGTGATCTCATGTAACAAAGTGATCTCATGTTTTTGAGAGCTCAGATTTAGATAAAGAAGTCCTAAACAATTCAAGAAATAATGAGTTGGGCAATTTGTTCATCTACTCCATCACTTGGGGTTTGGCAAAAAGTCCAAAAGAAAAAGGAAAAAGTGATTTTATTTTTTTAATTTTAAATGTGATTTTATTTTTTTATTTTTTTGCAGCCTAGCTACTGTGTCCTTAAAGCACATACATACACTACTCCTGGGACAATATTTTTAATTTTTTATTAATATAAAGTTGTTGATTTTTCCTCGGAAAAAGAAAAAAATTGCTAAAACAATTATTTAATATTGTATATAATAAAATATTCAATGTCCAGACTAGAGTAAAGAGTAGAGCTAGAGAAATCTTGACAGTGCGGAATAGGGGCGCGCAACTAGGGTTTCTGAGAGTTACAGAGCGTGATCCTAATGGAGGGCCGCAAAGGAGGGAACTCCACTCCCTCCTACAAGGACGTCGTTGTGAGCAGAGGTAAGTCACCACTGGCTAATGTCAGAGGATCTACAAAGGAAAAAAAAAGAAATAATGAAAAAGAGGCAGATGGGGCCAAGACCAAGGAAAATAGCAACAAAAAGGACAAGGAGGAAGAAGAGAAAAGCGAGGAAACAAGGGAAAAAAAACAAAAGGGACCTTGCAGACCCAAAACGAAGATCACTCCTAGAGTAGTGTTAAATGATCCTACACTACAGGCGCACAGGGAACACATGGGGAATTACGCTATAATCTATAAATTCATGGGATTATGGCCCACTGAAAAGGCTTTACAAACATGGATCAAGTATCACTGGAAACCCAAAGGTAGCATCGATCTTCATCTTGGGTCAAAGGGATTTTTCACCGTGGTGTTCACGAACATCGAAGACAAAGACAGAATATTCAAAGGTGTACCCTACTTTTATGTAGTAGTTGGCCTCTATATGCGGCCTTGGATGATGAACTTTGTTCCAGAGCGGGATACTTTCACTTCGGTACATGTCTGGGTAAGGCTCTACTCTTTACCTCTTGATTACTGGCAAACAGAATCACTTGCTGCCATAGGCAACAAACTAGGTCATTTTGTCAAAGCTTCGGAAGCCACAAGAAGGGGCAAATATAGTTCCTATGCAAGGATTTGTGTGGAACTGGATCTATCAGGAGCTCTTCCAGATGAAGTTATCTTGGAAGCTTTTGATGAGGAATGGGTGCAAACTATGGACTATGAGCATATCCCGTTTAGATACCGTAAATGCCATGAACATGGACACTTGTTCAGAGACTGCCCTCTTAATAAAGCAGACAACAAGAGCAAACCTAATACAATGAAGGACACAAAAGGCTTTCAGAAAGTGGCAAGTAGAGGAAAAGGAGGTAAAAAAGAACCAAAGAAACAATGTAATGACGGGAAAAAGGTCATTCAAAATAAGTTTCAAGTATTGGAAGAGAATGAAGAAATGACAAAAGAAGACCAATCTATGGAGGAAGTCCCTAATGAAAAGGATAAGGAAGAAGACTACAACCCAACACAAGATATTGGTAATAAAAAAGAGAATATGACGAGTGAAACAGAACTAGAGATGGATCAGGAAATGACCCAGAGTGAAACAGATGTGGAGGACCATGAACTTCAGGAAATTCTAGATAAGGAACACCTAGATTTGGAAGGGTTCTTGATGTGGGGAACCACATGAGGGATAGATTCATTACCTCAAGAAGAATGCAATAGAATACAACAGTTGTTTTTATGGAAAACTCAGGAAATGGGGTTTGATAAAGGAAAAACCATTGCCAAGCAGGAGTACAAAGGTGTGAAAACATTAAAATGAACACCAGGATTAGCTACTAGAAATGAAGGAAAGAAGAGGGGCAGGAAAAAGCAGAAGGAGCCCTTGATGGAGTGTGGAAAGCTAATGATAGATTCAAGTAAGATGAAAGACCTAACAAGCTACTCCTTTACAAATCTTTAATTATGAAGTTCACATCTTGGAATATCAGAGGTCTAGGTAGTAAAAGAAAACAAAGAATGATTAGTTATAGAATGAAACAAGATATGTTGGATATGATCTTCATCCAGGAAACGAAATGTTCCATTCAGAAATTAAAACAAATCCATAGCAAATGGCTCAATAGATTTGAGTTTTTAGAAGTTAAATTAGAGAACACAGTGGGAGGTATTCTCACTCTTTGGAACCCCCAAAAAGTCAGCATAATAGATGCGGAGGCATCTAGAAATTATTTATCCGTGGTTATTCAACCAGTGGGGGTTTCGAATACCTTCCCGGTCACAAATGTTTACGGTCCTCAAAGAATAGATGACAAACTTAGATTGCTAGAATCCCTTATGGATCTCAAGAACAGACAGGCTGGAATTCCTTCAATCATGGGAGGGGATTTTAACATGATCAAATCTCTTTTGCAAAAAAAAGAGGTACCAGAGCGCTAAACAAAGATTCCTTAGCATTCCAATCATTCATAGATAATATGAAACTGGTTGATTCAGAAACGAGCAGTGGCCTTTTTACTTGGAACCAAAAAAGAGGAGGTGAGGCATAGGTAGCCTCTAAGTTAGACAGGTTTATGATATCAGAGGAGCTTATGCTTATAGATAAAGAAATAATAGCAAGATTTCTTCCCTTTGGAGGCTCATATCACTAGCCGATTCAATTGGAAATCAAGGGTATTGATTATCCCAGGAATAGAGCTTTCATATTTGAGAATATATGGCTCTCCTATCTGGATTTCATCAGTAACATTGGAAAATGGTGGTCTGAAGACATGCAATTGCAAGGATAAAAAATGTACCTCCTTCATAAAAGACTAAAGCACATTAAGTTAAGGTTCAAAGAATGGAACAAGAAGTATTTCAGTAACATTTTTGTGGACAAAAAATCAGTGGAAATCAAAATTCAAAAACTCAACCAGGAACTGATCAAAGATGGCTTTGAAAAAGTCAAAAGTGCTGATAAACACCATCAAGAATGGGAGAATTTATGCAAACAAAAGGAAATAGTTTGGAGGCAAAAGTCTAGAGTGCAATGGCTCAAAGAAGGAGAGCGTAATACAAGATTTTTCCACAGATATACTATGGCTAATAGAGCATACAACAGAATCTCTATGATAAAGGATGAGGATGGGGAGCTGCAGATCACTCATAAGGATATTGAAGCTATGTTTGTTCAGAATTTCCGAGGCATCACTCGAGAAAACAATCTAGGCAGGGAACAATCCATCAGGGAAATTACAAGACATATCCCTAAGCTGGTGTCTAGAGAGGACAATTTTAACCTAATTAGACGAGTAACTGAAGAGAAGGTTAGCGAGGTTCTCAAAGACATGCAGAATGGAAAAGCACCAGGCTCGAATGGTTTCAATGTGGATTTTTTTAAATCTTGTTGGAATATAGTCAAACAGGATATTTTGAATGTGGTGGATTCCAGGAGAAGAAAAAATATCATGAAAGCCCCCAACACCTCCTTCATTTCCCTGATCCCCAAACAGGACTCAGCTCAAACTACAGATAAGTACAGACCCATAGCTTTATGTAATGTGGTATACAAGATTATATCCAAGGTAGTGGCTAACAGACTCAAACCTCTCCTTCCATCTTTAGTGTCAGAGGAACAATCAGGTTATGTGGAGGGCAGAAAATTTTTAAATAACATTATTCAAGCCCATGAGGTGGTTCACATGCTAACCATCAAAAGGCAGGCTGGGATGATCATGCAATTGGATATTGCCAAAGCGTATGACAAGGTGAATTGGATTTACATCAAGAAGGCTCTCACTGCTTTTGGGTTCGATCACAACTGGGTCAGATGGGTTATGGCTCTAGTGACTTCTTCCAGCTTTTCTATTTTGGTGAATGGATCTCCCTCAGAGATCTTCATCCCTTCTGGAGGCCTTAGGTAGGGATACCTACTCTCTCCCTTTCTCTTCATCCTCATGATGGAAGGACTTAGTCGGTCCATTAAGCATGCCAAGGCCACGGGCAAAATCAAGGGCCTTCAATTAACTGAGAATGGTCAAGCACTGACTCACCAACAATTTGTAGATGATACCATGCGGCAAGGAATCCCCACTGTCAAAGAAGCTTCAGCCTACAATCAAATCCTTAATAAATTTACCATGGCTACAGGTATGGAAGTCAATCTCTCTAAATAAAAAATCTTCTTCTTAAACACTAACATTGCTATTAAGAGAAATATCTCAAGAATTCTTGGCTTAAGGGATTCCCTCCCCTCAAAGTATTTGGGAGTTCCTCTTAGGGCTAGACTAATGCACAAGAGTATCTGGGAACCGGTGCTTAATAAGATGCAGGAGAAAGTTAAAAAATGGACCATCAGAGCCTTGAACCTGGCTGGCAAGTTGGTACTGACAAAGGCTGTTCTACAGTCAATCCCAGTATTCATGTTATCAGCCCACCCAACTCTCAAAGGTGTCTTAGAGTAATTCAGGAATATTCAAAGAGATTTCCTTTGGGGTAAGGAGGAAACAAGGAAGAAATGGGCCCTAGTTTCCTGGGATGAAATCTATAAGCCCAAGAGCCACGGGGGTCTAGGCTTAGATGATCAGGAGATTCTTAGTAAAGTTCTAGGAGCCAATCTTTGGTGGCGATGGTTACAAGAGCCAAAAGCCCATTGGGCAAGGATCTGGAAAGAAAAATATGCCAGCTCTTGGCACACTAGTGATCTCATAAGAATTTCTAGAAACATAAAGGGCTCTTACATCTGGAATAAAGCCTGGGAAAACAGAAGCCTTGTACAAAAAAACAGTTTCTAGGAAATTAGAGCAGGAGATCTAGCACTCTTTTGGGAGGACAAATGGCAACAAGAACCAACGCTGTTAAAAGAGGATTTTTTAAGCCTAAAGCAGGAAATAGATTCCCAAGGGTTAAATAAAGTAAAGGATTTGTAGGATCTTTCTCATAACTCGGGTAATTGGAGAAGCTAGAGAAACATTGACTGCAGAGATGACAACCCCATAAAAATAAAAGCAAAGGCACTTAGGAGCTTGCTAAAACAAAGGATGATCTTGGTAACAGAGGGGCAAGATCAATTGAGATGGGGCAACAACAATAAAGGAACCTTTAATATTAAGGAAGCAAAAGGTATTCTCCTTGAGCTAGATTCCAGTGTTTCGAACAAGACTTGGTAGCGCCTCTGGAGACACCAAGGTTGGATGAAGATCAAAATTTTCATGTGGTTGGTTCATCATAAGAAAATCTTGACTTGGGACAGCATTAGGAAGAGGGGTGTTATGGGGCCTTCCAGATGCCAGCTATGTGAAGAGCAGGAGGAGTCAATGGAGCACATTCTCAACAGCTGCTCTTACACCACTTGGTTGTGGGATTCTTTCTCTACCATTTTCCAACAGACAGATAGGGACAAAGGAAGTATCATAAATACCCTAAACAAGTGGAGAAGAAACTTTACGGAGAATGAGTTCCTTAATTTAGCTTGGGCCTTCAAGCTAAGCTTCATTATCTGGAATGTTTGGAAAGAAAGGAATAAAAGAATTTTCAAGAATGAAAAGTCTATCCCTCATTGACTACTTGATCTGATCTTGGAACAGCTCAAGGAGACAGTTAGCACCACAGTTCACAATCTTCCCATGAAACCCCCCTCAGAGACTGAGTTGAGAACTCTCAAGAAACTGGGAATGCAAGGGATTATTCCCTGAGGACTAAACAGGAAGGAAATAACTAAGGATACAGAAAAGGATTTCTGGCAACCTCCACCGAAAGGCTATCTGAAATACAACATTGTTGGTGCTTCAAAAGGCAACCCGAGAACTGGTTTTGGAGGAGTATTAAGAGATGAAGAGGGCGCTATTATCTTTATATTCCACTGCCATTTAGGAAGAGCCCCAACAACATGGCCGAATTAATGGCTCTGGAGCAATGTTTAGAGTTTCTGATTCAGAACCATGACTCAAATGTCATTATAGAAGTGGACTCAGAGATAACCATTAACTCTGCGAAAGGAATGAGTTGTGGTACTAGGCCGAAGAAAGTCTCAAATCACTAGAGACTAATCCAGGTTTACCAAAGAATTCAAGTACACCTCTAGGGACTTAGTTTCAACTATGTTCGACGAAACGCCAATAAGCTTGTGGACATACTAGCCAACCAAGGTGTGAACAATGCAGAATGTGAGATGGCAAGAAAGTGGCAGGAGATTCCTCAGAGACATTTAAACGTTCTCTGCGACAAACAAGCTACAGAGGACAAAGAAGTTTTTCGATATCGGGCCAAGATGACCAACACGAATTGATTTTTCCTTGCAAGAGAAACCATAGCCTTTCAATATGTACTTGGAAGGAGGGCATGCAAAGTTCATCCTCAATTCTCCCATGAATAAGTTGGCCGATGTCCTCAGTTTTTCAGACAGCAATATGACGGGTCAAATTTCAAACAAGCACAGTCTCAGGTTTAGGTTTCGAAGAAAGAATAGGTGGGACGGGAGGTTGGTTTTAACCGGTAGCTGGAATTTACCCTTATTCCGCTTTCGGGCTGAAAAACCACACCCAAGTTAGTTTTCTGGTGATCGCAAGACTCTTGAGTGGTTAATGGTTTTGCTGTTTTGGAAGCGATTCCATAGGGCTTCCAACACGTGGTAGGGTGGAGAATTTGGAAACTGCCCGCACACTATTGTTTGGTCGTTTTAGGTTGTGCAATATGGCTCCTGGCCATTGGATCTAGCCGCCTAGATCAACAGTTAGATTTGAGCATGTTGTTTTGTGGGGCTAGGGGGGTTATCTCCACTCGTCCTGCAGTTGCGTCTTTTCCCTCTACCGTTGTTTGCGTATTGCGTGGTCGAGGGTGACTATCGTTGTTCATTCTGGAGCTTCCCTAGTGGTTGGGGGATCTTGTAGCCTTTCAAAGTGTGTTTTTCCCTAGTGGTTGGGGGATCTTGTAGCCTTTCAAAGTGTGTTTCTCATGGGTTTGGTGATTTCTGGTGTAGGGTGGGAGTTTTTGTCATTGGTAGGGGTCTGATGCAAGAGCATCCAGACA
>APFE031369165.1:8579-31842 GCA_000404065.3 Pinus taeda
AGATTGCGCTGCGAAACCGTGCAAAATACAAATGACGCAAACAAGACAAGATATGCCTTAAACAATAATGATGGAGGGTATCTAACGGTTTTTTACAAGGACTCACATCAATACCTTTTGAAATTCTAATTTCAAAGTGACACACATAGAAACCTTTTGGCTTAAACAATTTTTTTTTTTTTTTATATGAATCTTTGGACATAGGTCACTGTGGTTTTAAGTGATAACAGCGTGTGTGATTTCTTATTGCATGTATGAAATTTTTGTTCGAAATTGTGAATTGATGTGCACAGAGCAATAGAGTAGATTTTTGTCTTGTTATTTTGATTAAAACTTCATAAGAAGTTGCAAATATACATTGTAATTTCTATAACAAATTGATCATATATGCATTAGAATGTAAGACCATCACCTCAAACCATCTAAATTTATAAGAAAAAGTAGTGGATTTTCAAGTTAGTGAATATGTTGTATTTTTCACAAGTATCAATTATAAATCTTGACGTAGTTTTGTGACCTCCTTACTTTTTGAGAAATTAGGGTTGATTGATGTTGTTGTTGAAAATAGCAACAAGAAATGTTAAATATAGAATCCAAAAATTTCAATTTAGTTTGTCCTTGAATTAAATTGTGAACTAAAATTGTAATTATTTTCTCATAGCAACCTTTTCATCTTGGTGGATGAATCCTTCAACAAGGCCTTGGACTACAATCCTCGCATGGGACTTATTACTGGGATCAAATTTGGAAATGGAGTCAAGAACATAAACCATTCCCGATTTTCTGACGATACATTGTTAATGGGAGGAGCCTCCAACATCATAGCTCGCCGATTCAAATCCCTCCTAGATAAATATATGAGCTACTTCGGAGGTTTGGTCAACTACCTCAAGAGTTGCATCTATGGCTGGAACACTTCTGCTCAAACTCTGCACAACATTGCCAACACTTTTGGAGTCCCTTGCAAGTTGGATTGGGGGCACTTTTCCTACCTGGGCATGCCAGTGAGTGCTGGCAATTTGAAAGCTATAGTATGGGACACTATTATTAACAAAATGAAAAAGAAAGTGCAACAATGGGGCACCTCTTGGCTTAACCCAGTAGGGCACCTAATTCTTCTAAAATCAGGTCTCTCCTCCTTACCCTTATATCAATTCTCGCCCCTGCAAGCCCCAGCTAGTTTTCATCACAAAGTGGAGGCCATCCTCCGTCACTTTCTTTGGCAAGGGGGGAAAAATGAGAGAAAGAAATATAACCTTATAAACTGGAAACAAGTTATTCAATCTTAAGAGCAAGTAGGGCTTGGAATTAGATCACCAAAACTCCTAAATCTGGCCTTTGGTGGCAAGATTGTGTGGAGGCTCATTAATGGCAAGCTTGCTTGGTGGAAAAAAGTGTTAGAAACCAAATATCTCAATTCCCCAAGGAAACAACTCTTGGATCATGAGATCCCTAGCAGATCTTCTTCTAAATCTGGGGGCTATGTAAGAAAGAAACCCCCCTCCTTGCACAAAACATTTCCAAGGTTCCCAAGGGTGGCAGTAATATTAGAGTTGGAGCAGACAAGATAATGGGCCAACAAGCCATTAGCAGCAGACCCGGTACTCAGCAGATCTTATCCTTTCTTAACATCATGGGGATTCATAATTTGGATAAGATATCTCAGTGGGACGCCTAGTCTCAGATTTGGAAAGGATGGACCTTCCCAAATATACCCATTGAAATGGAAGCAAGCCTCACCAATATTCAAACCCATCTTCATGGCATTGCCCCCACTAAACGCAACAGTGATGATGGCTTTCGTTGGGACTGCTCAGGCTCCAACTACACAGTCAAAGCTGCTTACCAACAAATCTACAGAAATGAACACCCCATGCCCATTTGGACGCAGTGGAAAATAGCTTGGAAAACGGAGACCCTCCCAAAAATAAAATTCTTTATTTGGATCATCCTAAAAGGGAAAGCCCTCACCTCTGAGAATCTAAAAAAAAGTGGGGTAATTGGGCCATCCTACTGTCAAATTGTCAAGCAACTGAAGAAACCATTCAGTATCTATTCATAGATTTCCCCTTTGCCATAGCCTGTTGGAGAGAAGCTTTCTAAAACATCAACCTACCTTGGGGTACCAATAGCTCTGTTGCTGAAGCCCTGCAACTATGGAAAAGAAACTACCCTTGGTAGCATAAGAAAAACAATGTTGCACATAGAGTATGGAATTCTTTACCATGCTCTCTCTTGTGGAACATATGGCTAGCTCGAAATCGCAAGGTCTTCAAGGACAAAGAAACCAGCATAAGGAAGTTATACAATAAGGCATGAAGTCTCACATTGGAAGCAATGTCTGCTAAAAGTCAAGGGAAACTTGACACAATCGATCTCTAAGTGGAAGAAAGGAACTTCATAGGGTATTTGCTGGACAAAAACAACAATGCCCATAGCAAGAGTAACACCAACAACAACAACAACTCTAGCTACAGTTGGAAAATTAGAATGAAAGATGAGGAGTTTTCTTAATGGCTCAGAAACTGCAACACCCATTATCTTTTCTTTGATGGTGCCTCTAAATCTAACCCAGGAATGGCCAGGGCTGGAGGAATCATCTATAATGCCAATGGAGACATCATAACCTATGAATGGGGACTAGGCAGTCTATCCAATAACAGGGCCAAAGTTATTGCCCTCTACCAAGGTCTCCTCCAACTTCAAAAACTTGGCATACACACAACAACGATCATTGGAGACTTGACTATTATCATCAGCCTGATGGTACATGACCGAAGCGCTTCCAATGTGATCCTACAACAACAATCAGTAGATGCCAAGAACTTACCCATCAGATGAAAGAAGCTCGATTCTATCATGTACTCCGCACTCTCAACAAGGAGGTAGATACGTGTGCAAACAGAGCCTGCTTCCACCCTATTGGCATTCTTCATTGTAACGCTTCTGAGTCACAATGTTTTCTGCCATAATCAGAAATAAATCACCTCACAAATTATCTGCAGAGGTGTCCAGTTCCATCGGATCCCTCCTCGATGACATTTGTATTATTCTCATGATTGATTTAGCTCACGGGTCACCTAAAATCTCTTCTGAATCTATTGCAGAGGATATCGATGTCTTAAAATCTCTGAATTCAACCCAAATACTCAACCTCCATCTTTTCTCATAAGCTCTCCTCCTGTCTTCATACCATTCCCGTGAACTATCTATCAATTTTCATGTAAATGAATTTCCATACCTCCTTAATTCTTTGGCCAAGCACTTGTATTTAATCATGGTCCCCTCGATCTGAATCACTCCTCCCTCTTCCCTATTCTTCTCTTGCATTCCCCTTCTATGCGTTCACATCTCCCTCATCATTCTTCATCTCGATTCTGTCCCTTTGCTTTTCAAAGCCCCCTGCTACCTCTCTATCCTAGATCTATGCCCATTGGAGCTGTGCTTTTATAGGCTTGTGCTACACTCAGGTTCTACAAATTGCTCTCAAAGCATGGCAAGAAGCGAAGATTGCTTCCATTGTGTTGATCTCTAGGTAGAGCTGGAGCAAATCCGTGAACAACAAAAGATCTTGGATACCAAAATTGACACTCAGTCTCAAATTAATAAGGAGAAACATGAGGTCGACCTCAATCTCTTCCATCACAGAGTGTCTTCACTCCAGGGACAGTTCAATGACCTCTCAAACAGGTGCAACCATGTCAAAGGGTCCGTGGAAATTCTGAAGCATATTCTGGAAAAAAAATAATGCTCCAAGTACTAGCTCAACAAATGCAAGAAATAGATATGTTGAAGGCAACCCTGAAGAATCCACAACATGTCAAATCCACCACATAAGCATTGATTAAGCATGAATTGCAAATACTGTCTTTTGTTATTTCAGTTTGTTCGAGTCTATACTAGCTCAGTTTTTCATATAGTTAAGAATGATGGAAGCAAAATGGATTTTGTTCTCAGTGTTGTCCTCCCTTGCTCTGCTTCTCATCTACACTGCCCTGTAACAATGGAGCTTAGTCTCCCCTATCTTTTTTTAATATAAACAACAACCAACTTTGTAAAAAAAAAAATAATAAATTGTTTTTTAAAATGTTGGTTAAATATTAGATTGGTAGATGTGATCTTTTTATTTATAAGGGATTTATCTTTTGACAATAATTTGATTACTAAAATTTACAGAAAAACATGGAATCTATTTTCTTTAATTTTGAACATGTAATTTATTAGAAGAAAATACATGACTTTTAACCATTAAATCCACAAAAAAAAATAAAATTGTTTAATTTGAAATATATAGATACATTCAAAGAATCATATTGAAGAGATTAAATGCACTTTAAAAGTTAATCTCATGTCAATCTAGAAAAAGCTCATTCATCTTGATCTAAAATCATAAAATCATGTGCCATTGATTATGCTAGAGAGAATTTGTAAAATCAATGATCTCATTGCAATCACCATCTTGATCCCTAGCCTGTTGTTCTACTGCTGCTATCCCCTGATGAATTTTTGCTTCAAGCAAGTCAAAAGGCAGAGGTAGGTCTACACGCTCTAGGGAGGTGACATTCTAGTGTTCCACATCTTCCCCTTTGTCTTGTTGTTCAAGATGATGCACCATCCCTTGGCCGCGAGGACCTGCCTCTGTCTAGTCCCATCCTTGCTGGAAATCCATGAGACCACCACTTATACCCTTTCTTGGACCACACCACAACTTCCAGTCAATATCTTGGCTGCTAGGACATATGAGTTTCCCTCACACCCAAAAACCCTCACATGTTGGCTCGTCCTTGAATCACTCAATTGACCCACTATCAATACTTCCCCCAAACCCATGACATCCACCACACAATGGCCCAAAAGTAGAAAACCACCAACCCTAAGCGACAACGTCAACCCACTAAAAAAACCACCACCCTACCACATGCCTATAGGCTCTCTGTCCCTACGTATAGCTTCCAGCTACAACCACAAGGAGAAACATGCTTCCTATTGCTCACTCTTCGCCACTTCGACGATCTGAAGATAGGAAACCACCAAAATATAAAGCACACACCACCCTGGGGTTTTTAACATTCACATTGGCCCCTCGAGATTGACCCTGAGACACCCCACACTCCACTCCAGGAACACTAAAAATAAAAACCAGATCATAGTAACAAATATACAAGAAATTGGGACTTGTCGCAATAAGGGAATATAAGAGACCTTTGATGACGTTGAAATTATACTATCGATGGTGTGGTTCTCACGTTGCGCCCTCGAGGATTCACCATTTTCGTAGCCTCCAAGAGTGAATCGGGGTCCCAAAAACCAAACACCGGGCCACAACAGAGAGAAATCTCAATTGGAAATGAAGCCACTTTATCCCCAAGCACAACCCCAATGCATTCATGTTACATAGAAAGAATTAACGAGACCCAACTACCCGAAGCCCCCACCTTGGGTTGCTTGTTCGACCGCTGAATATAAATTTTGTTTATTTATATTTTGATACATCATTCTTGTTGTTAAGTTGAGGGGTCTTGTTTGAGGGCCCTCTAAAGTATAAAAACAAGCGTGATATGCAGTGTTGTTGCTTAGTACCTGTCTCTCATGCAAAAAGTATTTGATTGCAAAAGTTATTGTAACTAGGACAAAAAGAAGACTATAAAAAAAATTCACCAAAATATACCCCAAACAAACCAGAAAATTAGAAAAATTGAACTAAATAATTGCTAAATTTTAACAGAAATCAAATTTATAATTGCATAAATGTTATTTAAATTTTGTTGTTTTAAATAAAAATATTTTATTTTTATTTTAACTATTTGATAAATATATGTTAAAAAAATGTATTTATAAATTTAAACCGCAAATTTCTAAAATATTAATTAAAAAAAATATAACCTAAATAACTTATCACATAAAATATTTTAATGTTGTAATAATAGCTTTGTCTCTTTAATAATTCACACATGATTATTATAGTGTTTTTGTTTAGTGTTTAGTGTTTTGTCTTTGTTAATTAAATTATCTTATTTGAAATTTGGTCATTAAGAAAATCTGTAATCTATATATATGTAGAGAGGGGACAAATTTATATATATGTAGACTATCGTGGGAGGGCAGTTGACCGGAAAGGACATGACAATTAATTTAATTCCCCTGCTTTAAACATGAAGTCCGTGCCATATATGAGTGGACATGCCCACCCAATACTTATAGCACTTGGTGAAGTGCAGTGCACATATAAACAACCCGGCCCCCCACATCACATCAGGTTCATGCTCTCCCAGTGGATCCGATGAGCGTAAAAGGAGCTTTTTCATAATCTACAAATAGAGATAGCAAGAAGAGACAGCCTTTTGCATATAGCGGCACCAGTGGTCTGGTGGTAGAATAGTACCCTGCCACGGTACAGACCCGGGTTCGATTCCCGGCTGGTGCAGCATCAATACGAAATTCCATTTCATTTTTCTGTTTCGGTTTTGCCACGTTACAGACCCGACCCGGGTTCGATTCCCGGCTGGTGCACCATCAATACGAAATTCCATTTTACTTTTCTGTTTCGGTTTTGCCACGTTACAGACCCGACCCGGGTTCGACTCCCGGCTGCGGCACCAACAAGGAAGTCGTTTTTCTTTTCTGTTTCGGTTTTGGGGTTTGTTGGTAGGTTGCTTTTGAAAATAATGCCCACTGGTCATAATAATTTCTTGCTGAAATTCAATCACAAACAAAGCAGTACTGCTCTTTCGGTTTTGCCACGTTACAGACCCGACCCGGGTTCGACTCCCGGCTGGCGCACCAACAAGGAAGTCGTTTTTCTTTTCTGTTTCAGTTTTGGGGTTTGTTGGTAGGTTGCTTTTGAAAATAATGCCCACTGGTCATAATAATTTCTGGCTGAAATTCAATCACAAACAAAGCAGTGCTGCTCTTTCGGTTTTGCCACGTTACAGACCCGACCCGGGTTCGATTCCCGGCTGGTACACCAACAAGGAAGTCGTTTTTCTTTTCAGCCTAGATTTCACAAGAGTTGTCGCAAAACTCATTCTACCGCCTGTCGCGCGGGTATTCACACCAATATTAATTTTTATTTTGTTATTGAAAGTGTTTAAGGTCGAAGCAACATTTCAAAATTGCAATAAAACGTGTATGAGATTTGTAGAGTCTTTCTAGTCTACACTAAAAAAATGAGTCCGTTTTTCTGAAAAGAGTATTTTTAGTATATACCCAAAATGTTCATCACAAATTTATTGAAAATGAACTTCAATCACTTTTCCAAAATTTAAGCTAATTTTAGTGAATCTTTGCAAGCAAAGATTATATCCTCGCCCAAATTATAGTGGGTTCCAATGTTTCAGACTATGGAAATAGATATTTTCTTTATAGGGCTCGTAAATTTTTACTTCCAAATTATTTGTAAAGATTACATTCATTTACTTAATTTCTACGAGGGGAAAGCGTTAAAAACATCACTCCTAAAGGAAAAATTTTTAAAACAAATAGTTTTAACATCACTCCTAAAATATGAGAATATACATAAAGAAATTTAAAAAAAAAACCAAAATTTAAAACAAATAGTTTTAACATCACCCCAGAAAGATGAGGATACACATAAACGAAATTTTTTAAAAGAAAAAAATTAAAAACAAGTAGTCTCTCATAGCAACGCATATCAAGCCAACAAAGATTAGTAACATCTTATAACTAATTAAATTCATGAGGATTACTATGTGTATTATGGTTACAACACCTTCCCCTCCTATACAATTAGTCACACATAATTACAAATTAGTTTCACTTGTCCCTCCTATACAATTAGTCACACATAATTATAAACTCCTTTTACTTTTCCCTCCTATACAATTAGTCACACATAATTAGAAACCATTTGATGGGATGAAAAGGTCACATGATTGCAATCCCTTATTAATTGTAAACCATGATGAAAATTAGTTATGCTATATATAATCTTGGTGATTATGGTAAAGCGTGCTTGGGAAACTATCACTTTTGCAACATTGTTGCAACATTGTTCGAGTGGGGGATATCCACATCAAGACAAAGGACGAACAATTAGCAATGTCAAAGGTTCATTCTCTACACATCTCTATATTTTGACTTTATGCAAGTATTTTTTTTTATATTCATACCAAATTATGCATCCATGGATTTTATGTATTTGACTTACTTGTGTGTCATTGTAATACATCTATAGTTCCAATGGCGCTTGGTGAAGATTCCTCAAATGATAATGTTAGATGTACAGAAAATAGAGGAACATGAGAGAAGAAGAGGCACTAAAAGATTGTCAGTGGCGAAGGAAAATATAGTAGGAAGACCCTATTACGTACCTTATGATTCCTATATAAATTGAAATTTATTTATCCATTTCATTGAGAATTTCATTAATAATTCTAAGTAATACTTATTATACCTTGTTTTACACACGAAAAAATCTTGATAAAAAAATTGCATCATTTTAAAACACTATAAAAAAGGGAGAGGTGACATGGGAATGGCCAAATTAATGCCACAAAAAATGAGCAAAAATAAGTAGTGATAGTAAGCAAAGAACATGTTACAATATCTACATAGAAGGTTAACAAATTTACAATTTAGGGATAAATGAACCCTTTATAGATTCTTTAAAACTATTCGGAGGAGAAGACACTATATTGGGTGAAATATGTTCAAATATGTCTTATATGTACTTACTCGTATTTCTAGTCCTTTACCTTTTATATTTCATTACATATTCTCATTAAATTTAATTATTGCCTTCAATTTCTATGGTTTTTAGTAAATTTAGCAAAAACATTTGTGTGTTTCTTGAGAAAAGAAAAGACCATAAAAATACCAACTCATGTTGACAAATTTGATTTAAAAAAAAATCCTAATGATTTCAAAGAAGCCCAAAGAATCACTAAAGAAAAAAGAAACAAGGGACAAGACCTTGAGACACCACAATAAAAAAAATATACAAAGGTAATCTATTATATATATTTGAAGTTATTGATTTTGCTATGCTTGTAGTTATTTATTTCCATATTTTTTTAACTTGTTTTCATTTATCTAATAATCTTGAAGTATCATTGACATAATTTCGTTTTCATTCGTTGAGCATTAATAAACTCCTTTTTTCTTATTTTTTCTTATGTAAAGACACACACGGATATAGGTAAATGGTCCATATCTATGAGTATATACGGAAGCCATCTTTCGTATATGCGAAACTTATATGCATGCACATAGATATGGAAGCGTGCATCTACGAAAGTCACATATAGATATGTGCAGTGTCTATATATGCACATAGATATGGAAGCATGCATATCTAGAAGTCACACATAGATATGATCAATTTCTATAGATGCACATAGATATGCAATAAAATATATAGAAGTCGACTTTCCTATATGCACTTGCATATATAAAAGTCACACATGTGCATGAATGTAAGTGCATACAAGAAAGTATACCTCCATATATGTTCTTGCATATCTTTGTCCATATAAAGAAACTACACATATACAAAAGAGATTTTCCATATGTGTGCACTTATATGCACATAGATAGGCAAGCACATATATAGGAGTCAGATTTCCTATATGCAATTGCATTTACACATATGTGACACTTCCATATGTGCATGTACAGAAGTTGTGCATATATGGAAGATGAATTTTGTATATGCGCAAATTATATATATATCCACATAGATATGCAAGCACATATATAGAAGTTACCCTTATTTCCTCCCAAAAATTCTATTAATTCCTTTAAACTATTCACCATAGTGATTCACAAAAGGATCTTATGAAAAATCTCACTGATCCAGACTTATACAAGAATGAAACATAATACAGATATAAACATAAACACAAAGATGCAACAAAAATAAATCTTCATTTCATTAATATCAAAGAACTGAAAGATGCATACATACAGAATGGAAATAAACTAGCTCGCACGACGACAACTTATCTTTGAGAAGAGATGTGGCGGAAACATGTCTTTGAACTGTGTTACAATGAGACTAAAGGGTCTTTTTATTATTGAACAACAAAGGGAAACCCTAAACAAACAAAACCCTAACCCTAAGAAATGGAACACTAAGAGTTTGTGGGCCCTGTTGCAGTTAGTTAGGAAGCCAACTTCCCAAGGTCGTAACCTGGTCATATGATATTTGTTTAGCGCGTACGATACCTCGTTAAAAATTTCTCTTCGATTACTACAATATTTGCAGCAAGCGATAATGGGCTTAATGCAGACCTCAAAAAAATGGCGTTTAGGGGGTCAAACTACTTCCAGAAGTTTATGCCCGAAAACTACTAAAAATAGTAAATTATGCTATAATCAAGGAAATTGATGAAACTGACTAGAGGTGTAGGTGGAATAGGTGGGTGGCCACCAATATCCACCTAGATCAGTCCTCCCTCCTTAGGAAGCAATGGTCGCAATTGCGTGAAAAGCCTCCATGAGGCGAGGAAATCTTTGTTGAACTTGGTCTGTGGTGAGCCCCTTGCCATAGTGAAGGAGTTGGCCTTCTTTGACTACTCGATATAGTTATATCCTTTGTTGGTGAGTGTTCTTGATCTGTTTTTCCATGATCCTGTAAGTTGTAGCATGTTTGGTACAACTTGGGTTGAGCTCTGTTGGTGTCAATTGCTTAGCAATGTTGGATGTGTCCAACAATAGGGGAAAGTATGGCCGTGACTAGTCCACATTGAATATGTAGAAATCCTGAATGCAGATTAACTCGATAATGCAATATAACCAAAGCAAAATACTATAATCTACTTCTACTTTCAATTTGAGGAAGCTTAAGGATCGAGCTAAACAATATAACCAGAAGAAGAAGAATCAATGCACAATACACAAAAGAATACTTTGGGGAAAGCCTCAGCTAAAAACCCCACTATCTTTATTATCATACAAGGTAGAAATACATCAGAATTATACAAATCCTTAGCTCTCATAGATAGCCAGCTCTCAGTACAATCCTCATAGATGCTCATAGGAAAACTTGGCTTCTCACAAAACCTTCTCCTCTACCCTCCAAGCTCTTGTTTCCTTGTGCAGTTTCTCCTGGGTAATCCTCCTATTACCAAGTGGAATATTAATGTCACACACTGCTCCAACACACTATCAGAACTGTGCAATCCTCAAGGAAAAAAATTCCTTCTGCATGCATGAATTTTCTTTATAGGAAAATGCATGCAACTGATAGCACACTGTCCTTGACATTTAGCTCAACTGGTTCTTTCTCAGAACAAAAATGCATGAATTACTGATGAGGGAATATTCAGTTATCTGGAGTACAATGGTTGAGTGCATGCATGCATCAACTGACCAATAACTCACAATTAGTTCCTCAAACATTTTGGAGCTAATTTAACTGGACTTAACTCAGTAAACTGCGCTAACTAATTACAACTCAAATATAACTCAATCTTATCTCCTTAATTAAGGGATAGACGTTGCATGACTTCAAAAAGACTTCTAACTTGAATTTATCCAACTAATTAATTCATAATGAATTAATTAATTATTTTCAAGCAGCTAGTGAGACTAAATTCAAATTTTAATTCAAGGACAAATTAAAATTGGAATATTCTTGTTGCCACATTTCAACAGTCCCTCTCAACAAGAAAGGAATTATTTGTCACCCTGATCTTGTCTCTATGGAATTCGAATTTACACTTTGACAATGCCTTTGTCAAAATTTCAACATCTTGCTCCTTTGTCGAAATATATTGCAACAACATGATCCTCCTCGCTACACAATCTCTGAGATGATGATACCGGATGTCAATGTGTTTGGACCTATCATAAAATACTGGATTCTCAGAGAGTTTGATACAACTATGATTATCACGTTAGATCACAGTTGGATCCATCCTCTGATCAAAAAAACCAACTAGGATTTTCCACATCCAGATGCCCTCACATGCTTCCTGACTTGCAGCCATGTACTCAGCCTCTGCCAAGCTGAGTGAAACCGACCTTTGTTTCCCGCTATGCCAAGAAACTACCGTTGACCCAAGGTTGAAAATCCCTCCTGATGTGCTCTTCCAATATAATGGACTCCCTGCCCAATCTACATCAGTGAAGCCCTGTAGCTTCACTCCTTCTATCCGTCTGTACCATAATCTCTACTGAGATGTGCCTCTGAGGTATCTCAATACATGCTTTGCTACCTTCCAAAACATCTTGGTAGGCTGAACCATGGCTTGACTTAGCTGGTTCATGGCATAGCACAAATATGGTCGTGTGTTCACTAAGTACATCAGTGAACCCACAAGCTGTCTGTACACAGTAGCCTCCACTACTTCTCCTGAAGTAGCATCCTCCTTCCTCCAGTTACCAACTAGAGGAGTTTGCATGGGCTTGCACTTCTCCATGTGGAATCTCCTGAGTATTTCGTTGGCATACTTTCCCTGAGGCACAAACAACTCCCCATCCGTCTGCCACACTTCCATGCCAAGGAAGTAATGCATGAGACCCATGTCTTTCATCTCGAATTCTCTTGCAAGGTCCTCCTTGCAAGACACAATCAACTGATCATCACCAGTCAATATGATATCATCAACATAAGGTACGATGATCGACAACTTACCTTTCACCATGATGCTGTACAGGTTCGCATCCACTTCACTCTTTGTGAAGCCCAACCGGGTGAAGTAGTTGTCTATCCTAGTGTACCAAGAACGAGGTGCTTGCTTCAGCCCGTACAGTGCTCTCTTGAGTCGGCACACATGCGACTCATGATCGAAGGTCTCAAAACCTTCCGGATGCTCTATGTACACCTCTTCCTCAATCTTGCCATTGAGGAATGTAGTCTTCACATCCATCTGATGGATCTTCCAACCCATCTATGCTAATAGTGCCAACATCGATCTGATAGATGAGTACCTTGCGACAGGAGAAAAAGTATCATTATAGTCAATCCCCTCGACCTGTGAAAAGCCATGGGCAACAAATCTTGTCGTATGCTTCTCCACACTACCATCAACAACTTTCTTTACCTTGTACAACCAATGAGAACTCACAACTGACTTGTTCTCTGGTCTCAGAACCACGTCCCAAACACTGTTATGAACTATGGAGTCATACTCCTCCACCATAGCATCAACCCAAATCGGTTGTTGCATTGCTTCCTCAAAGGAAGATGGCTCGGTCTCAACACATTCCCCAATAACGGCCATGTATCCAGTGTACCTCTCAGGTGACCTCCTCTGTTTGCGCTGAGAAGATGGTGCTCCCACATTCTCTCTCACATCCTCCAACAATCTGTCAGCGTCTCTTGTGCATTTTCGTCCATCTCTGGAAGACTCTGCTTGTGTGGATGTATTCACTCTTGGAACCTCCGCATGCGGCTGCTCCGCATCAGTCTGAGGCTCCTCCTCCTTAGGAACCAACAATTCCTCAACAACTTGTAGTTGGAGCTCCCTCTCAAGGGAAACTCGCATGGCCTTCTGCTTATCAAACTTGAGATCTCTGCAAACCACTGTCCTCCGACTGGTAGGTAAGTACACCCAATAGTTATGAGGTGTATCAGTGTACCCCACAAGTATCCCCAACTCTGCTATCGGCTCAAGCTTCTTCCATGCATCCTTTGTCACATGGCAATATACCGATGAGCCAAAGATCCTAAAGTGATACACATCTGGTCTCTTACCAGATAAAGCTTCCTTTAGTGTCTTCATCCCAAGTATGCGATGTGGTCTTCTATTATGCAAATAGACCGTTTTGTTGCATGCATCATCCCACAAGTGAAGTGGTAGGCCTTGGTCATGCAGCATCGCCCATGCTACCCCTACAATAGTTCTGTTCTTCCTTTCGGCCACCCCATTCTGTTGTGGGTTATGAGGTGTTGTCAACTCTCGTTTAATTCCTTCAACTGCACAGAAGTACTTAAACTCTCGAGAGACATATTCTCCACTGTTGTCGCTTCTCAAGGCCTTGATCTTCTTCCCTGACTCTTTCTTGACCAAATATTTGAACTCACAAAACTTTGTGAATGTTTGGTCCTTCTTCTGCATGAAATAAATCTAGCATTTATGAGAAAAATCATCAATGAAGATCACATAATACCTTTGATTCATTGTGGATGCCGTTGAGAATGGTCCACACAAATAAATATGAACTCACTCTAAGATAGCCTCTGCTCGACTGTCTCGATCATGAAAGGAAGACTTTTTGTACTTTCCTAAGGTACAACCTTTGCATGTGTCAACTTACTCAAGTTTACCTCTAGGAAGTCGTGTAGATATTTGCTGCATTATCTTCAAAGCTCCATGATGCAAATGACCCAATCGCCTGTGCCACAACTCGCCATTATCTTGTCTTTGCACCAATTCTGCTTCCGTAATCAATGCTGCACAATCATCTACCTCTATTTTGATAGAGATTCTTCACCCGAATCCCTATCCTCTTGGTCTGACCTGTGGCTATGTGTCTTAGGAGCGCCTTTCCTTTATTGAAGACAACATCGTATCCTTTGTCCTCCAACATCATGATTGATACCAAGTTCTTCTTCAGTGTAGACACATACTTCACATTTGTCAAGGTGATAGGAGCTCCTTTCTCCCTTTGAAAAGTAACCATGCCCACTCCTGAAACACTATACCTTTCATCGCCACCCATCTCTATGTGCATCTTGAGGTCGTTCTCCTCCAAGGCACTGAATAAACTTTTATCATCGGTCATGTGGAATGAGGCTCCACTATCAAGATACCAAACACAACCCATCATCGATGACACCATCTGTGTGATGAGGGTAAAGTCCACTTCGAACTAAGAGGCTAATGCCTCACATTTTGATCCTTTTGAGGATCCCTTCTTAGACTTCTTCGATGGGCAATCAGTCACATAATTTCCCATCTCGTGACAATTAAAGCATCTCACTTTAGACTTGTCACCATTCTTCCCTCCATGAGAAGAATTCGTTTTGGAATGGGAATCCTTCCCCTTCCCTTTCCTTGCCTTACTTTCTAAGGCCAGATTTTCTTCATCATCATCCTTGGATGAAGAACTATCTCGAGTGCTCCTTAGATCTCCTCCTGCATCAGATCCGACCACAGCAATTCGACAGTTTCTCCCTTCCATTCATAGAGTCCTGGTAACTATTCTAGCTCTTTGGAAGGCCAAGGAGAGCAAGGCTCACCATATCATCATCGACAATAGTTATTCCCACATTGATAAGCTCATCTCTATAGGGGGTGAGCTTGTTCAGATATGTGGAAATAGTATCTCCCTGCTCCATCTTGATTCTTCGAAGCTTATACTTGAGTGCCAATTTCCTCTGGTCACTACTATTCTGGTAGAGGTCCTTCAATGTCTTCCACATTGAATATGGAGTATCCTTCCCATGGAGACTCGAGAAAATATGGTCTCAAACTCCCTCGAGGATGATCCATCTCACCCTCACCACACACGTCTTCTACTCAGCCAACTCTTGTGCATTAATTGAACCTGGCTTTGGGATTTCTTGATCAATGAAATCCTTCAATATTTTGTCTTCTAATATAGCCTCCATGTGATCTTTCCATGCTATGTAATTTGAGATGCCTTCTAAGGCATACTCGAGTCTCAAGCTATAGAACGCCATTGGCCAACCTTGAAGTATGACAAGAATTAGATTTGCACCTGCAACCCCGAACTTCAACTTTGAATTCTCTTCTCTGTATACTGTTCACAGCTCCGATAAACTAGGCTCTGATACCATGTAGAAATTCTGAATGTAGATTAACCTGATAATGAAATATAACCAAAGAAAAATACTATAATCTACTTCTACTGTCAATTTGCGGAAGCTTAAATATTGAGCTGAACAATATAATGAGAAGAAGAAGAATCAATGGACAATACACAGAAGAATACTTCAGGGAAAGCCTTAGCTAAAAACCCCACTATCTGTATTATCATACAAGGTGGAAATACATCAGAATTATACAAATCCTTAGCTCTCACAACTAGCCAGCTCTCAATGCAATCCTCACAGATTCTCACAGGCAAACTTGGCTTCTCACAAAACCTTCTCCTCTTCCCTCCAAGCTCCTATTTCCTTGTGCCGTTTCTCCTGGGTGATCCTCTTGTTACCAAGTGGAACACCGATCTCACACAGTGCTCTAACGCACTGTTATAACTACACAATCCTCAAGGAAAAAAATTCCTTCTGCATGCATGAGTTATCTTTATAGGAAAACACATGCAACTGATAGTACATTGTCCTTGACATTTAGCTCAACTGGGTCTTTCTCAAAACAGACATGCATGAGTTACTGATGATGGAATCTTCAGTTATCTAGAGTACACTGGTTGAGTGCATGCATGCATCAACTGACTGATAACTCACAATTAGTTCCTCAAACAGTTTGGAACTAATTTAACTGGACTTAACTCAGTAAACTGAACTAACTAATTACAACTCAAATATAACTCAATCTTATCTCCTTAATTAAGGGATAACTATTGCATGACTTCAGAAAGACTTCTAACTTGAATTTATCCAACTAATTAATCCATTATGAATTAATTAATTATTTTCAACCAGCTGGTGAGACTAAATTCAAATTTTAATTCAAAATTTTAATTCAAGTACAAATTAAAATTGGAATATTCTATTCAACAGAATACTTGGTGCAGGCCAAGGAATGATCAAAAATTGAGCTTGAAAGAATTGTCCCCTACAACCTTAGTGATGGTGTAAGTTCCATAGAAAAGTGGACAAAGCTTGCGGTGGGCCTCAACGAGGTGCTCCTTCTGCAAATGTAACCAAACTTTTTCGCCCACTTGGCAAGGAAAAATTTAAGGATTAAAATTTGTCTTAAAGTTTAGAAACCTTGACGAATCTTACTAGTCCCTAAATTGCAAATTATAAAATGTTTGTTGATGTCTTTATAAAATCATTTAAATTTATAATAGATTTATATTATAGTATTTATACAATTTTGGCAATTCTTAGGGTAAAAGAATTTTATACTATAAAATTTGGGCAAATCATTTTTAGAAAAAAATGGAAATTAGCGATTTTTTTTGGAAAAACCATGGAAAATTAGCCCACTTGTGAATATTAGCGCTTGAAATTTTCCATGCCACCTGGAACTTGTGTGACACCTGATGTTGATCATGATGCTGTTTGTACTTAGCATTTTCTCTGTCCAATATGTCATGGACCTGCTGGCAGATGTGTTGAATATTCTCAATGAAGTTGTTAGCTCTGTCAGCTTCAGACTAGACATGAGATGAATCTTCCTGAGTAAGTGCAAGTGGTATGGAAACATCAATGGGACATAGTGGCTAGAATTCCAATCCCACCTGAAATGGATTGTGTTTAGTTGAGCTGTGGAGAGCTCTGTTGTAGTTGTGCTAGACATAGGGGAGGCTTTCATCACATGTGCTTGGGTGTTTTGAGTTGTACATGTGTAGGATGTGCACAATAATCCTATTGATGACCGCTATTTGGCCATCAGTTTGGGGGTGGAAGGATGTGGACTTGTTGAGCTTGGTATCCAACAATGACTAGAAGCTTGACCAGAATGCACTTAGGAACCTGTTGTCCTAATATGAGATAATGGATTGTTGGATCTCAAAGTGTACCCATACTCATTCAAAGAAGAGTTTGGCATGGCTTCTGCTACAATACTGTTCTTGTAGGCCGCCAGAATGGCCATCTAAGAGATTCTCTTGATGACCACGAAAACATAGTCATTTCCATCTCGGTAGAAGGAAGGCCTGATATGTAATCCATGCAGATGGATTCCCATGGTCGGATAGGAGTAGGCATAAGAGTGTACATGAATTTCTTCTTTATTGTAGGTTTTGAAATGGCACAAGCAGTGCAAGATCTGATGTACTTCCCAAGATCTTGTCGAAGAAAACACTTTTGCAAGACTGCCAAATCATCTTGGCACGCTTGCTTGAAGGAATACAAAGGTGTCCTAGGTGGCATACTAGTGTGTCTTAGAGGTGAAACTATGGAACTTTCTTACCTTCGAGGAGCATTTGATATGTGTTGTTGAATTTTGGATCACTTTTATAAGGATGCAGATATCCCGAAGTCTTATATCCACAAGAGTCGAGTAGAGTGGTCAGTGCCACAAGCAGCGATCGACTGAGGTAGTTTGAAACATTATTAGTGTTTCCCTTATTTTAGTTAATGTTCAAATGGAACTATTGAAGATATTTGGACCATTTCTTATGGTGATGATTCTTAACTTTCATTGTGTCTGTATGAACTATAGGGGTCGGTTGTCTGTCTGGATGATTGTTTCCTTCCCCAGAATGTAGTGCTTCCATTGTCAGTAGACCTTCATAATGGAATAAATTTATTTTTCATAGGTGGGATACTTTCAGATGGTATCTGAAAGTGTCTCACTATGATATCCCACTGGATGCCCCTGTTGGGCAAGAACTGCACCAACAACATAGTTAGAGTCTCAGTTTCAAATGGTTGTTGTAGGTCTGGTAATTTGAGCACTAGTGCATAGCAGAGGCGATGCTTCAACTCGGAAAATGCATTTTGTTGGGATTCATACCAAAATAAATTTGATTTTACTCTACCCTTGGTGACTTGTCCAAGTGATATGAGAGAATCCCAAAACAAACCCGTGTTAGAAATTGGTAGGACCTAGAAAAATATGGAGTTGTGTTAGAGTGGTTGGGGCTGACCAATATCAAATAACTTGTATCTTGGTTGGGTCCACATGGACACCCTGCTCATCAATGATGTACCCTAGATATTGAACCTGGGTCATACCAAAACTGCATTTCTCCAAATAGCACACAATTTGTGTTGTCGCAGGGTTTGAAGGACCTATCGAATATGGTGTAGTTCTCTTCCCAACTCTGGCTACAGATCAAGATGTCGTCCATATATACTACCACGAACAAGCTTGTGAAGGGCTGCAAGAAATTTTCCATTAGTCACATGAAAGTTGTGGGGGAATTTGTCAACTTGAAAGGCATGACTAACCATTCAAAAAGGCCCTCCTTAGATTTGAAGGCATTCTTCCACACATCAAAGGGTTCAATCATTATCTGGTGAAAACCGGACTTCAAGTCAATCTTACTGAACTATTTAGCCCCCTTGAGCTAGTCCAGAAGGTCATCAATGGGATTAGAGAGCTATTTTGTACAATGATCTTATTCAGTGCCCGATAGTCAATACAGAGCCTCTAGGTTTTTTCCTTCTTCTGTACCAACACAATCGGGCTCCAATATGGTGATAAACTTGGCCTGATGTGCCCTTTCTACAAAAGATCCTGAATCTACCTCTTGATTTCATCGTTCTCCAGAATAGAGCATCAGTAGATTGTTCCATTGGGTAGTGACACGCACGGGGTCAGATTGATGGAGTGCCTAACCTGACAGTGTAGGGGTACCCCTATGCTTGAGGTGAAGATGTCCTTGTACTCCTCCATGACCTTTCCCATCTGTTGCTGCCATGCGAAGGAGCCCTGCTTGGAGACTGTGGATGCGACCATAGTCTTACTCTTGTTATGAGGGCGAATCATAAGAAAGACAAATTTCCTGGTCTAGGAAATGATCTTACTGCATTGTTTACCAAAGATCAAAGAAAAGGCGATAGGGGGTGCTACCTCTGGTATCCTGTACATTTTTTGACCCAAAGTAATGATAATAGAATGAGGTTTAGATTCATTTACAACATGAAACTTCCATAGGTATGTCTGACCTAATAAAAGATCACAGACTTCCACAGGGGAAACATTGAATAATAATTCATCTGCAAAGGGCTTGATGCTATAAGGTACTAGGTGGCACTACTAACTGACACGAAGATCTCACCCTTAGTTGAGCCACCCAATGGTGTACGGTTGTGGGTGCGACGTTGTTGGCAACATCAATATCTTAACAAACTTGGTTGAGATCAAGTTCTTCTGGCTCCCACTATCAACAATGAATTGTATCGACGAAACCTTTACTCACATCTACGAGTGGAAGAGGTGCTCTCCCTCCTCAGGTTCCTTAGTTTTCGCCTTTTGTAGCTTGGTGATGGCTACCTTCGTAGTGCATTCGACATCAATGATTTGCTTCCCTTGTCGGGTTCCAGCTCAAAATCAGAGAATTCATCCATCATTGAGTCTTTTATCTTAGATACAAATACCTACTCCGCGTGACATTCATTCATGTTGTAAGTGGAAGTTTTATGGAATTCACACCACTAGTCAATGTCTTTCTTTGCCTTCCCTTTATTCTTGGCTTGTGACTTTAAGGAGTTGTCTTGGGGGATATTTACCTAACTATTCCCTTTTTTATGTGGCTTGGGGATGCCTTTATTATAATTTGGGTTCACAAATCTAAAGTATCTCTTCTTCTGCTTGAATTTATGCTTAATCTTAGAAGCATATCGGTATGTTGTGCCAAGAAAGGAGATTTCCAGGAACTCCATTTCCTCTTGAATGTATTTGTGCAAACAACTGCAATACTTGAGCACCAGATGTTTCTTAGAATATTTGATACCCAACTTTGTGCACATGTTATGGAAATGATTTGTCAGATCATGCACATCTTGATCCCTTTGTTGCCACAACATAGTCCATTGTATGTATTTGTCCTCATAGCTCCCCACGGGGTAATATTGTTCCTCAATAACGTCTTGGAAAGAATTCCAAGTCGGTGTGTCTGAAAACAATGAGTGTTATCTCTCACCCCTCTATTCACAATAGGTTTCCCACCAGTCCTTGACATGGGGGGTAGGTTTGAGCAGTGAAAAAGTAATATTTTCCCTATTGGAAAAATCATGAACCGAAAAATATCCTTCCAACAAATTTAACCATCTATCTACAACATTTGCATCTATCTGGCCTTCAAACATGGAATGTCAAAGTTTACTTGTACCTTGAAAGGAGTGGTGCCTCCGGAGTGGCTGTTGGATGAAGATGCATCGCCTGTGGGTGTCTGCTGAAGGATTTGGGAAAATTTGTCCATCATCGCGTTATTTTATCGCTCGAGGGATTCTTTCAACAATATTTTGAAAGGATCTCATGCTCCCTCATCTTACTTTTCTTACGCCATGGGAGGCCATTGGATTTTGTGAGCCTAGTATCACAAAGGTTCAACTAGTCCGAGCCCCAAATCCTTATACCTCGACCTCATTGGGGACATGCAAAGAAAAAAATATAAAGAGTAGACTACTTTGATACCACTGATCCAAAATTATGTAGGAATGAAAAATAATACAAATATAAACATAAACACAAAGATGCAATAGACTTATTTGTAAATATTACATTCATTTACCTAATTTCTATGAGGGAAAGGTGTTAAAAACATCACTCCTAAAAGATGAGGATACACATAAAAGAAATTTCTTGAAAGGAAATATTTTTAGAACAAATAGTTTTAACATCACCCCTAAAATATGAGGATACACATAAAATAAATTTCTTAAAATGATTATTTTAAAAAAAAATTAGTTTTAACATCACCCCTAAAAGATGAGGATACACATAAAAGAAATTTCTTAAAAACAAAAAATTTAAAAACAAATAGAGTCTCCTGTAGAAACGTACATCAAGCCAACAAAGATTAGTAACATCTTATAACTAATTAAACTCATGAGAATTACTGTGTATTATGGTTACAATACCTTCGCCGCCTATACAATTAGTCACACATAATTATAAACTGCTTTTACTTTTCCCTCCTATACAATTAGTCACACATAATTAGAAACCATTTGATGGGATGAAAAGGTCACATGATCACAATCTCTTATTAATTGTAAACCATGATGAAAATTAATTATGTTCTATATTATCTTGGTGATTATGGTAAAGCGTGCTTGGGAAGCTATCACTTTTTCAACATTGTTGGAGTGGGGGATATCCACATCAAGACAAAGGACAAACAATTAGCAATGTCAAAGTTTCATTCTCTACGCCTCTCTATATTTTGACCTTATGCAAGTAATTTTTTAATATTCATACCTAATTATGCATCCATGGATTTTATGCATTTGACTTGAATGTCATTGTCATACATCTATAGTTCCAATGGAACCTAGTGAAGATTCCTCGAATGATAATGTTAGATGTACGGAAAATAGAGGAATATGAGAGAAGAAGAGGCACTAAAAGATTGTCAGTGGCGAAGGCAATAATCGTAGGAAGACCCTTATTACGTACCTTATGATTCCTATATAAATTGAAATTTATTTATCCATTTCATTGAGAATTTCATTAATAATTCTAAGTAATACTTATTATACCTTATTGTACACTCGAAAAATATTGATAAAAAAATTGCATCATTTTGAAACACTACAAAAAAGGGAGAGGTGACACATGAATATGGATTACTTGTACTTAGTGCAATAGGGATAAATTTCTAGGGGTCATGGTTGCAGTAGATCCCAAAACATTAGACATGGTATGATTTGTCCTATATTTTATAATGAATTCAAGAAAGTAAATGAAACCATTATACTGTATTTTTCGTGGAATTTATTTATTCTATGACACACATATTAATGCTTGAACATAGAGCATGGAGATATAGATGAAAATAGATAAATATATGTTTTATCAATAGAAAGATAAAATGCACTCAATGACAATGATATAAAACTTATCAATAAATGAGAGATTTTTTTTAAAATATGGCAATGGTACAATTTTCCATAATGAAAATTTTGACATAGTCACATAGAATGGCCAAATTAATGCCATAAAAAATGAGCACAAATAAGTAGTGATAGTAAGCAAAGAACATGTTACAATATCTACATAGAAGGTTAACAAATTTACAATTTAGGGATAAATGGACCCTTCATAGATTCTTTGAAACTATTAGGAGGAGAGACTATATTAGGTGAAATATGTTTGAATATGTCTTATGTTAGGTCCCTACAATACTAGTGATTACACCATTACTATTGTAGTTGTATCCCTTATTAATATTATTGTGCCCCTATTATCCCCATAATGTTATTACTGTGCCCCATAGAATCCCTATATTTTTATTTTTGTGCTTTTATATTATTATTGTTAGGTCGGTTAGGTTATATTGTGACTCCTTAGACTCATATATATAGAAAGGAGGTTTTTTCATTTGAATCATCAAAGAATCATTCATTTGTGTAATGTAAAGGAGGTTGTCCCCTCAAAGAGGCTGAATTATAAGGTGTTGATATATCTTTTCTATCTTTTTGTGAGCTGGTTTCATAACATTTGGTATCAGAGCTTTAGATTATATGGTTTCGCTGCTCCAAATAGGTCATCATGGCATTTTTGCTATAACTTTTTTTTTTTTTTTT
>APFE031369165.1:32786-58896 GCA_000404065.3 Pinus taeda
CATTTGTGTAATGTAAAGGAGGTTGCCCCCTCGAAGAGGCTGAATTCTAAGTCGTTGATCTATCTTTTCTATATTTTTGTGAGTTGGTTTCATAACATCTTATATGTATCTTACTCGTATTTCTAGTCCTTTACCTTTTATATTTCATTACATGTTCTCATTAAATTTAACGGTTGCCTTCAATTTCTATGGTTTTTAGCAAATTTAGTAGAAACATTTCTCTGTTTTTTGAGAAAAGAAAAGACCATAAAAAATACCAACTCATGTTGACAAATTTGAATTTTAAAAAATTCCTAATGATTTCAAAGAATCCCAAAGAATCACTAAAGAAAAAAGAAACAAGGGACAAGACCTTGAGACACCACAATAAAAAAATATACAAGGTAATCTATTATCTATGTTTGGAGTTATTGATTTTGCTATGCTTGTAGTTATTTATTTCCATATATTTTTTTAACTTGTTTTCATTTATCTAATAATCTTGAAGTATCATTGACATACTTTGGTTTTCATTCGTTGAGCTTTAATAAACTCTTTTTTTCTTATGTAAAGACACACATAGACATAGGTAAATGGTCCATATCTATGTGTATATATGGGAGCCATTTTTCATATATGAATAACTTCTATATATGCACATAGATATGGAAGCATGCATATATGGAAGCCGGTTTCCATATATGTCTAACTTTTGTATATGTACACTTCCATATCTATGTGCATATACATAATTGTACATATATAGAAGTCATATTTCGTATCTGCGCAACTTATATGCATGCACATAGATATGGAAGCATTCATATACGAAAATCACATATAGATATGTGAAATTTATATATATGCACATAGATATGGAAACAAGCATATTCAAAAGTCACACATAGATATTTGCAAGTTCTATAGATGCACATAGATATGCAAGAACATATATAGAACTCGGCTTTCCTATATGCACTTGCATTTACACGTATGTGTGACTTTCGTATTTGCACACATCTATATCTATGTGCATATGCAAAATTCAAACATACACATAATTCATCTTTGTATATTCACTTGCATTTCTGCATATGTGAGACTTTTGTATATATACAAGTGCTTATATAGAAGTTGCGCATATACGAAAGTCATTTTCTCTATATATGCAAATTTTGTATATGCAAATAGATATATAAGCGTGCATATACGAAAGTCACACATATGCATGAATGTAAGTGCATACAAGAAAGTATATCTCTATATATGTTCTTGCACATATTTTTCCATATAAAGAAACTACACATATACAAAAGACGTTTTCCATATGTGTGCATTTATATGCACATAGATAGGCAAGCACATATATAGGAGTCAAATTTCCTATATGCAATTGCATTTACACATATGCGACACTTCCATGTATGCACTCTTCTATATCTATGTGCATATACAAAAGTTTCACATATATGAAAGATGGCTTTCATATATGTGCAAGTTCTGTACACACACATAGATATGAAAGCACATATATAGAAGTTACCCTCATTTCATTTAGAGGAGTTCTATTAATTCCTTTAAACTATTCACCATAGTGATTCATAGAGGGCTCTTAAGAAAAATCTCACTTAAATTGAATTGATGATATTTTCGATCCTCAAGGTCAGAAGACATGATCTAGGGGATCAAGAAAATGCTCAAAATTGAAAGTGCTCTAAATCACTTGAGACCAATGCCATATCATAGTGCTTGTAGTCCTGAATCTAGCACCACTTAAATCACCTCAAAGTGACATCGTGTTCTCCAGTTACCATGTTTTGAATTTTTGGCCAAAAAATTCAAAAGTTAAACAACAGGGTTGATTGGGCTATTGACTGGGTAGTTCATACGCTGAATTCAGTAACTAACTGGGCAACTAGAGAGGGTGGTATAGGAATTCTATGTTGCCACTTGGTAGGGTCGTACAACCAGGTTGGCAGTTTTTCATTGGTCACAAGTTGTTGAAGTGGTCCAATGAAGAGGCGCGACATGGCCCAATGAGAGGGCACCACATGGCCCTCACTCATTGACAAAGAATTTCTATTGGTAGGCCAACTAACCTTAGTGGAGTTCGACGCCATGACCTCCACCAAAATAATTAGGTCCCTTACCATTACTCCATATTATTGCTTCTTAACCACACTATTGGCATAATATATTTAAATTAAAGGCAGGTCAAAGTTGGCGGGAGGGGAGGGGCACGTGGTCCCAACCCCTGTCACATGTTGTACCATATGGCAACAGGCGAAAGCGACGTGACCAAGCGGTTAGCCCCGAACCTCTGTCCTATTAAAGCCCACGGGACCATGGAAGAGGGGGTGAGCGGTTGGCCTGACACTCGGTCTTATCAGTTGCTAGGTGACCATACCGATTGGCGTAGAGGGTTGAACTGGCAGGAACAGGCGGTTAGCCCCAGTCCGAGGCCACATGGCATGTAATGTGACCCTGACCCGGGGCTTAAGGGTCATTGGAATATTTAATGAGGTGAAAAATTGCACAATTTATGGTAGTAATCTCGCTGGTCCCAGGTGAATTTGTCGCTCTCCGACCAGGGGAAAGGTGAAATTCATATGATGATTAGCCATATTTTCATATTTTCAGAACACTTAGAGAACTTTGTTACAGGGGACATATCTTGCTCATTTTTCAACCTTTTTGAGCTCAAGAAGAGCCTATATAGGTGTTTTTGAGCATTCTGGATCCATTGGGAGCAACGTTTTTGCAATCTGAGCACTACAAACTGATGTAATTTCATATTTGAGCATATCATTGAAGAGACCCAACATTGGAAGTTGGACCTAGAGACGTAGCCCATGAGTGGTGAACTCTGCTATCAAATTGTTGTATTGTGTTGTTATTCACGGTTCATTTTTCTCTATTTTATTTCTACAAACTAAGTTTAAAAAAAATAAGTTTATGTGCTTATTCAACTTGATCCATTGCCCACAAGACAAACTTGCTTGCAAATTTTTAAGAAAACCTTTAGGTTTTCTAATTTCAGATCAGTTGGGGATCAGAGCATGGTTGTTTTGAAGGTTTGACTATGTTTGCAAGTGTTTTTTGATGCTTACAATGTTAAAGTTGAAAAAAGCAGAAGGAGTACTTGAAGAAACAAATCCTCGAATTGGTTCAAGGAGATCACAAACTCCTCAAACTCCACCAGTCATGGCACATAAAGAAGGACATGAGATGATGTCTGAGAATGAGAGATCTTTCAGAAAGGATTTCTATGACATGTTTGAAGTGGTGAAAGTTTTATATGAAGTGAGGACAACAAGGTTTCATGGAGAGATTTCAAATCAACCAAAAGGTAATGGTGTTGATGGGAGCAAGCCTCCACCTCCACCTCCTCCTTCACCTCCATCTTCACCGTCATCCTCATATTGTTCATCTCCTTCACATACTCCAAGATATCGAAAAGGACATGCTAAGTCTCCTTTGTAAAAGCTTGATGTCAAGTTTGAATTTTGTATGTACAATGGGGAAGTAAATGTTGAAAAGTTGGATAATTGGGTTCGTTAGATTGAAGTATATTGCGAGATTCAAAGGATTAAGGATGATATGACCAAGATCCAACTTGGTTCTATTCATTTGGAAAGTGAAACTCTCATCTTGTGGGAGGCTAGAACTCAAGAAGACTTGAAGAAAAGTGGTAAAATTATCTATTCTTTGGATGATTTTGTAACTGAATTAAGAAGGCAATTTTATCCATTAGCTTACATGTAAAAGGAAATTATGGATTGGAAAATTTTTAGACAAGCTAAAAGTCAGAGTGTTCGAAGTTACACACAAGAATTTAGAAGAAGAGCTTTAATCTTGGGCCTAGATTTGTCTTCAAATGACACTCTTCTTAGATACTTAGGTGGATTACATAGTTATTTGAGACATACAATTCTTATGTTTAATCCCAACAATCTAGATGAAGTATGTGTTCAGGCAACTCATTTAGAAGCAAGAGGGAAGAATGTTCCTCAAGAGACTAGCAAGAAGTCATCCAAATCTAAAGACAAAGAAAAGGGGAGGTTTAAAGGTAAAGGAAAAAAGAATGCTACCATCAAGAAAGGGGGAGAGAAACTCACATGCAAACATTGTTCAAAAGAAGGCCATGATGAAGAACATTGTTGGAACTACATCTAGAAATGAGACCAAAGAAGTTTAATAATAACGAGAAACAAAAGATCGTTGCAACAACTCAACAAGATCTAGGATCTAATTCAGGTGATGAGACCAAAATCACAGCCATGGGAATGAAAGGTAAAGCTTCTATTGCAAGTACTAGTTCTTCTAGTAAGCCTATTGAGCCTCAAAATGATAAAGAAAGAATTGAGCTTTTCCATATTAGGGTCATTAAAAAACATACCAAATTTGATACCTTGTTTGACAGTGGATCCCAAGTTAACCTTATTTCTAAAGATAATGTTAAGAAGCTAAACTTAGAAACTACACCTCATCCTAAACCTTATCCTTTGGGTTGGGTATGTGACAATGCCAAATTGCAAGTGACAAGAAAATGTAAATTTAAATTCTCCATCACTGCAAACTTTATTGATGAGGTAGAACTCGATGTTGTACCACTTGACATATTTTATCGTCATGAGAAAAAATATCATCTTTTTAAAGTGGAATTGAGTATATTTTTAGATCACATCATAAGAAGATGAATTTATCTCTTGTAAGTGTTGGTCAAACGAAAAGGCTTGTAAATGCTAGTAAGAATTTTGTATTGTTGATGATCAAACCCAAAGATACAACTAAATTTGAAGCTTTCCAAGGATGTGATGCAAAAATCAAGCATAATTTGGTTGAAGTCATTAACACATATGATAGATGTTTAAATGTCATGTCCCTTCTCAAACACATTTGTAACAGGGTGCTGCTACAAAATTTTGCACAATTTTGGCTAAGAAAGAGAACCCTTCATTTTCGACTTAGGGACTTAGGAGGCAATTCGAATTAATTTGGTTTCTAGTAGAATGTGGGGATCACCCACATGGGAATTCGAATTGACCCATTTGAATACCTTGGAGGGAAAGTCGAATAGGTGGATGGAGGGGCCCACGTGAGGCAAGGGAGACACAAGGAGTTATAAGGAGGGACCAACTCTCATTTTTTGATTCATTCATACATCTTGCAAACAAAATCACCTGACTGTTCACTCTACTGCTTAGCTGAGTCAATCAACTTTTTAGCCATGAATCTCTCAAGTGGGAGATTCAACCTCTACTTTGGGGGACCATCTGTGCCCACCCTAGAGAGGCAGTTCTACAAGGATTTTAGGAGTTTCGGGCAGTGGCATAGCACCACCAACTAGCATAGAGTAGGAAGTGTGTATTTCTAGGTAGCCAACATAGCCAACATTCCAACAATTCGAATTGTTGGGCTAGGGGACAACGCAGAGGCCACTCAATAATTTTTAATTGAGCTTAGGATCAGGTGTCTTGGGCCAAGAGCTCACCTAGGAAGTTAGGGATTGGATAGCAAGGGTTAGCCCAACACTTTGGGGGCCTTTCTGGGAGGATTTATAGGTAGTTTCCAGCAGGCTGAGTTTTGCCATTGTAGGTGAGGTTGGGCTCCAAGGGGGTCGAATTTCAGAACTCTAAACTAGCCAAAATCCTTTTTGGTTTTTTCTAGGTTTTTGACAAGGATCTAAAATATAAAGTTTCATAATTTTCTCATCACCAAAGGTGGGGTTTGAAGTCGTATTTTTGCAGTAGACGATGTAGAATTATTGGCGATTGAATAATGCCTTTAGGGGTCGATTTTGTGAAGTCCAAATCGGGCCAAATGATTTCTGGGTTTCTTTGGGTTTTGGCCAAGGAGTTTGTGGTTGAAGTTTCATCATTCTTTGAGCACCATAGGAGGCGTTTCTTACAGTCCCTTTCCAGGCAATAGTGAAGTTTTCTAGGCAACGCAAAGCATTGGAGGAGGAGTCATTTCCAGCATTTGAGATCATTGTATTATCACTTGGGTTCTTTCACGCTTGCCATTGAGGCAAGCCCATGTGCATTCCTCCATTACTATTGTACTTGATCCATTGATTAATAAAATGGCTCGACTGGTTCTTAATTCCAGAGTTTTTATGAGCATTCATTGATTGTTTAAAATTTTTGTGTTGTAAATTGTTTTTGCTTTTCATATCACTATTTATTTAAGTTTGGAACATTACAGTGGTATTAGAGCATGATCTTGGCCCAACTGTGGGAAATAAGCGAGAAGATCATGGAAGATTTGGGTATGAGTGCACAGTGACGGGTGAAATTGGAGACAAACCCATGGCTCAATGGAAATCCAAATGTAGAAATTCTGGGGTAGAATTTATTGGGATGATGAGAGGTTGGCCCAATTGAGGATGGTGGAGACCAAACCCATTCTCACAATTACAACAAAGACGTTATAGGTGAGTAGACTGTAGGGGATGCAACCATCAACATCGTGTGGGGAAAGTCGACCAAATCAGGGTACTAGATCTCCTAAAAAGGAGAAGACAGGACGAATACAGTTAGAAGGTGAGACCAGGGGGTGCTTTTGTTGGTGGAGACCTAGATTTAGATATTAGGAGCCTGAGGATGAGGTTGAGCATGATGCTGAGAGACCACGGGATGGTGAGGAGCACATCGATACACCCACTGTGGCACTCACCTTTATTAGAGACCTCTTTGATAGCCCCAGTTGACACCCCGGTGGAGAGGATAGAGCCTACTTGCATAGAGCCATTTGTTGAGGGGGTGCCATCCTTGGACGAAATGCCAAAATTTTTTGAGGTATCTTGAGTCGTGAATGAGTTTACAAGTGATATATTCCCATGATATTTCCATCAGTTTCAGGCTGACCTTCTAGCATTAAAAAGGAAGGCTACGTTAGTGCGAGAGGTAATTCTGCAACAAAATGAGGAGCTAGAGGGCATGAGAGAAGTTTGTGCCGAATCCAAGACCAAATTGACTTACGTTGGGGAGAAGTTGGATTCCCTACTGGTACAGCTAGAGTTCACATTGGAGCGTGAGAGCAGCCCTCTTCAGGCATACATAGATGGAGATGACAACAGTGTTAGGTTACCTTGGCCCATTTGACAGAGGGAGACAAAGCTACCTAGTCAGATTGTATGTATTGACAAGGATAGCGAGATGAGACGACCTGAGTTGCAAAAGGTGCAACACCCGCATGTTTGTGTTGTTCTATGGATGGGAGTTCATGCATTCAATCCCTCTCTTGGGGTTGGGTGGCAAAATATTCTGAGTTGGTACCCAGTGGAGTGGACTATGGAGATGGTAGTGGACCCAGGTGGAGCTCAACATGAGTTTTTAAGCATTGGGGATGCTGGAAGCCATAATTGGCATTGGGATCTGTGAGGGACTACCTATCATTTCCCATGTATGCTGATTGACTACAACTGGGATGATGCAGTTGACCTAACAGTTGAGCATGCATATTTTCTAGGGGAGTCTCGGTCAACACTAGTGGCTAAGCAATTTATGGACACACTCTTTTGGTTTTCTTGGTATGGCATTTGTGAATGGTATCACTGGGTGATTAACATACTTTGGTAGGAGTTCATTGAAATAGGTGGCATTGGCAGGCCACCAGATGGTGCCTTGCATGGAGCTGGGGGTTTTTCACTTTTGTACAGGCCACATAGGATGCAGAGGAGCGGAGTAGTGGTGGCATCACTGCTTACACATAAGGAGAGTCACTTCTTGGATCCCTCAGGAGGGATTTGGAGGGAAAATCCATTCATCGGCAGGGATAGTGATGCGATGGTGGAGGTGATGATACTGACCGGATGTGGCCTGACACGTAGAGACATATATCTAGGCCATTATATCTAGGTATGTGTGGGAGCATCTAGCATTGAGTAGTGGTCTACAAGTGGGCTTGGAGATGCATGATGGTGTGTTGTAGTGCGTTGGACTGTGTTACGGAGTGGGAGTGCCTCACATTGTAGTGAGTACATGCAGGGAGTGACAGGTGCAGTGACATAGGTAGGAATCAAGACAATACAGGATGACATAGCTGCAGTCAAGGGTATCCAACAGTGTACAGGGGTAGGCCGCAGTGTATAGTGGGATGTCTAGGAGTATTGAGATGATCGGTGGTATGCAAAGGTATATGGTGCTACACAACAAGGTCTTGGAGTTTTTCTTCTAGGGACAAGAATTTTTTTGGTAGAAGTTTTGCAACAAAACATATTATTTGTATTTGTCACCATCACAAATGGCATACTCCAACCATGAGATTTTGATATGTTATTTACCTATGTTCTTGGTGCACATATGGAGTTCATCTATTGCTAATCTCCTTTGTGGAATATTATGATGAATGTATATTTAGGCATTCAAGAGTAGAAAGAGAAACCCTTCCAAGGAAATATAGTGCCATTGCTTTGTAACATTAAAAGTTGAGTTGTAGGTACAAGTAAAAATGTGTGTACAAAGTTTTCAATAACATAGTAAAAGAAAATTCTTGATTTTTATTGGCTTGATTGTTTTTGTGTTGTTAGTAGTTTGATGTGTATAGACTACACCTAAGAACATATTAGGCCTAGTATACTTTTTGAAGACAAATCTCTCCATGTAAGACTAAGAATGGAAACCAACACTCTAAATCCACATTGCATCGATGTTGGTATAATGAGGGGGGTTATAAGCCTCTTGCTTACGTATCAGTCAAAGGTTGATCCTTGGCTAAACCACCAAAAGACAAAAGGGAGGTCATTTTAGAGAATATATATACCATAAAAGATCAAAATATCTTGAATATATAAAATGATTTTAAAGTAAAATTGCAAATTAAATAGTACTTACAACACCATAAAAAATTACCGTATTATCTTTATAATATAAAGAAAGAAAAAATGGATATTGAAAAAAATAGTAAATCTCAAATTTTTCACATTTATGACTTAATTTCTATAGCTGATAAAATAATACAAACCAAATAAAATTTAAACGATTTCCATGACATTTTTCACATATATATAATACTAGCGATTGCACCATATGTTGCAAAGGAAATGTCGTAAGGCAATAGCATAGGAAAGAGTATCATTAAATTGTTACTCTTCCATGATGACAGTGAAAGTATAACTTGCAATATCTAGAGAAAAAATAATATGGTTGATACTCAAAATCAATTAAACAGTTTTAAACATTGTGAAAGCATGCGAAATATTAAGAATGTATTTCTCTGTTGTATAAGTCAAATACAAAACAAAAGGGTGTAATACAAAAAATGAGTAAATTGAAGCCAGAATATATGGTCCAACATTATCGTAGTCTACACTATGTCATACTACAGTTGGAATAGTTGGAATTTGAGTGTTTTGCAGGATTTCATTTTCAATCCTCAGTTGAGAGCAAACACATCATTAGAAAATTCAATTCCTTCTACCCAACTTATAACATATGATAGAGTTTAACAGTAAAAGCCAAAATAAATTATCCTAAATTAAAGCACTCAGTTTTTTTTTGAAATGAATTTCAATATCTCAAATTCCATTGCCATGGCCAGAGATCACTATACCTAAAAATAAAAACATAATTTTTTTTCTAAGATAACAATTCGGTTTGAGCATATAAGAGCAAATTTGACCAAGTCTGGAGTTTCATATAATTCATGTTAAAACACCACACAAATGGGAACTTTTATAGTACATGAATAAGGGATTTCAAAGTTCGGTTTCACAACTTTTTAAAAATAAGATGAAAATCCAAATCATAGACTTAAAAATGAAATTCATGGAAGAAATTTTAATATATCAACACAAAAACACTAACATTGAAAATTTTGGTTATTTGAATGTTATGAAAATAAACGGAAACCCAATTCAATTAAGTTAAAACAAGTAGCACCAATTTAAATCAAACAAATCAGTTTTGGTGCAATTGCTCTAGTGTTGCTTCATCACTCTAGTCTTTTCATGTTCCTCCAAGTTTAATATTGATAATCAATTTGTGGTAGCCTCCCACAAATAAAGTTTAGTTGACTGTATCGTTTTGCAGATGATATTAGTAGTTTTACATTTCTAGTCACTACATAATCAAATTTTGGTCGGCTGGCTACGTATAAAGATGAACTATTTTTCTGTGTTGGATTCGTCAAATATTCTCCAATTCGATTGTGACCTTATGGTTATGGAGGATCATTGAAATAGTCATTTATATTGAAGGATTCCATGTCTCTGAACAGATAAACTATGTGTGTCGGGAGAGTTTATGAAACATATGTGTCCTCTGAAAAACTAGTCTCACTCGAGCGTGGATGTCGTGAGGCTTCTTAATGCCACTGAAGACGACGCTTACTATTTTGGTTATAAGTTCAAGGGAAATCAGAATTATGTAGCCAAACAAGCATTTTTTCTGAGTTACTATTTTCATATTGAAGAAATCTTTAAAGATAAGCTGAAGAGGTCCTTTCACATTCTAAGCGAAGAATCCTTTAAAGAAATCTTGAAGCAGACAACTAGAAATTTAAAGAGAGAAACAAAGGACACTACAGACAACCATAACCAGAAATTTGTTGCAAGAAAAATACTACCAACATACAAAGCTTCAATAAGAAATGCCATGAGCAATTTGCAAAGTACAACAAATGAATTACATAATTTGAAATGCTAGATTTGCTTAGGTGACAAATAATTGTGGTCATACTCTATTTAACGGATTAAATAAGTAATCTTCATGTATAAACCACGAACCTTGTACCATAAACTTAATTATGGTGCTTCATGTACTCCAAATATGACATTTTATATTGACAAAGATCCATGAGTAAGAGAATTTGTAATCGTATCTCTTCTTCTAAGTTGTATTTTAGTACTTCATCTTATCTCCCCATTCCTTTTCTTCCATGAAAAAACCCAACCCTCCTTGCTTGTCACAGAGGATGACTTGGATAATGTTTTACCAAGACATGCCTCATGACCCAGTTTCTTTCATTTCAAGTAACTCTCCTCATTGCATCTTAAAGTTACATGTTACAATGGACAATAATCTCTCATAATTTTATCCTATGGTATTGTTCATGTGCAAACCAACTATTTCAAATAAAAACATCATAGAAACTCATCACCCTTTTAAACAAACATTTCAAATCATATTAAAAATAAGCTATAAAATTAGTTAGAAAGGTACATGAGAGTAGAATTGTCTCTGAGGTCACATTATCTATTCACATTGTTTTGTTTGCAAAAGACCTTGCCACAACTAGAAGTAGATGAAATAATCAAGGAATGTTGATGTTTATCACTGATTTAAATCAACTTGTATTAGAGGAACCAAATTTCCATAAGTACAGACACATTTAGAAAAAAAAGGATTTGCAGAGATAAGAGATTAACTTGTACAACATTTCTGAAGAATCCATAAGGAATCTTCCCGGTGCAATAAGCCCTTTTTGCTCTTCCTATTTCTCTATTATGGGAAACAGGGATCGTCTATGATATTTTGAAATGCCATATTTTCTTAGGTGAAAAATAATTATGGTCATACTCTATTTTGAGGAGCATAGATCAAGCAATGTCAAGCAATGTTGCAGTGATTGAAGTGCATTGTTATTTTGTTTTCTAGTCCTATTTCATAAACAGATCTCTGACCCAAAAAAAGGGTAACTAAAACAACAAATTTTGGATGCTAGCCATTCAATGTTCATCTCATCTAGTTGCATTAATAAAAGATTGCAAAAATTTAAATTAAGCTCCAAATCTTATTTACTTACCTTAATATCTTCCAGAGAAGGCTATTTTGATGCAATTATGACTTAACATATGCTCTCTAAAAGGATGAAAAAAGCATGCATTTCAACAACTAAAGTTTTGATTGTTATTCCAAAAAGAATGATTGACAAAAGCATCCCTTTCAGCAACTAAATTTTTTATTGTTTTTCCAAAAAGAACGATTGGTTGATATTGTACCCACAGAGGATGAGTAGTGCAAAATGTAACAAATATCATATCTTTCATCACTTCAAAGGTAGTCTACATAGAAAACTTCATAGGGTGAACATATAAAAGCCTTTCTTAACATTCTCATTACAAAAATTCTCATTCTCATTCCCATGTTCATACTGTAAATTGAAGAACTTGGTGGTTCATTCACATGTGCATATTGTAAATTGATTTGTGTACAGTAGAAAATGTTTATTTTTTATTGATAAAATATGTGTATGGTCATTTTTTTGTTAAGAATTTTCTCTGTAGATGGCATATAAATTGAATTTATATAATAAAATGCACATGATTATTTTTTGAAGTTACTTTAAAAACATAGTACCACATATCAAACGGGTGAATATAAATAAGTTATTTTAAGAACATGTTAACAAGTATCAAATTATAAGGTAAGAAGTTGAATGGACAAAACCTAAATGCAGCCTTACCCAACTCCTTGTATAGGCATGAACACTAGAGGAGGAAGGGGTAGGTTGCTTTTTTGCAAGAATTATATGTTGTAAATCCGTGAGGTTGTTCAAAACTTTACTAAAAGAATATCTTTGGGTGATTATCACAAAACTCCCACAAATCAATTTTTATAATATAGCACTACCTAACCTTCAGAAAGACACAATCCATTTTGGTAAAAATACACTACTACTAACTTAAAGTTTGACTAAGGTTCCATTTTAGTACAATACATTTTATAAATAGGGTTCAATTTATGAAAAATCCTCTTTTATTAGGAAATGATCAATTTTAGTATATCAAAGACTTGACCAGATGATTACCTCTTTTGTGTGATTGTCATGGGGGAGGATACTTGTATGCATAAAGGAAATTTAGTTATCAAGAAGGTTTTACATACACAACTATTCTCTTACCAGAAGAAGACCTTATGTTTTCCACTTTCCCAATTCCTCCCATCCATTTTCAATTAAAATGTTACCCCAACCAATCAAATGTAAACATGAAGCAAAAACTCTAATATATTTATGATCTAACAAAAAGAATACCCTAATCGAGGTTGAGTATCGACATTTTATAGAACGTTTAGATTTGATGGTGCCATCACTTAAACGACAATTTCCATTAGAGTAGTCACAAATAGACCCAACAGTCTAAAATATATTCATCATTTCAAAATTAAAATAACAACATATAATTGATAAACAAAATAAGTTACCTTAAAAAGATATTAGTACATAGCATACAATTGAATATAAACAAATCTTATGAATATGTCAGTACATATCAAGTGATAAAATATGATGTTGAATTGACAAAATAAAAACACAAGCTTACCTACCTCCTTGTATAGAAAAAAACACTAGTGGAGGAAGAGGCATTTCGTTTTTCTACATGAATTATGAGTGACAAATGGATGAGGTTGTTTAAAAATTCACTGAAAGCACAAATTACATTCCATACTAAGGAGAAAAAAGAGACATTCCCTACTAAGGTACAGAAAGGGACAACATCAGTGAAAATTTTGTTTTACTACCCCAAGGAACCTCTGAACTACACCATTGTGAGTCTCTCTTTGCCTCCTTTTACCTTTGCTAGTATTGTCTTCTATCTAGAGGTGGATTGCAATATCACCTCTCATGCATGAGGAGGTTGCCCATTGTCGTTGAGGAGAGCACTCACATATCATTCATTCTCACTTCACCAGATGATTTCAAGGGGCACTCATTCATCCCCAACCAACCTATCCATCCAGTCCTCCCAAGAAAACCAATCTAGCAAGAAAGATGCTCGCAACCTTTAAGCAAGAGCCTCTGTGCGAGGACTTCATGTATATTTCTGCTTCCTTTTACCTTCCCTAGTATTGTCTTTTTTCTAAACGTGCCTTGTAACATCAATGTTCACGCATGAGGAGGGTGCTCACTGTCGCTGAGAATAGCACTTGCATATCATTCAATCTCACTTCACTAGACGATTTATAGGGGCATTCATTTGTCCCCAACCACCTTATTCAACCAATATATTAAAATGGTTTATTTTCGTATTCAATTGAAATATTAAAATATAAACAATATCATTTTTGTTTGATCTTTGTTTTAATTGCTTTAAAATAATTTTAAAAGATTATGGTTGACATTATTGTTTAATTTAAACAATATTTATTTTTATTTGAAAAGTGACACCTTTCAACTCCATGTTGAGCATGACGAAATTACACATCGCCATCATACGAGGTTGAATGAACCTCTCAGCTCAATAATTAGCACATACATATAAAATAAACATTAAAATTCTTACTAGCACTTTCTACATGATTGTTAAAATTAAAGGAAAAAATAAAACATAAAAATCATTAAATTATAAATTTATTTTAAATTATTATCATTATTAATAAATAATTAAGAAAAATAATGTATAAGTTAAACATATTTACATTTAAATTTTTAATGAGAGAGATTTAACCTCACTCTACCATAGAGGTTCTTAATCTGTAAATGTGCTTTGTTTCAATACCATGGGCCAATTCTATGGTTTATCAATACCATGTGTCCAAAAAAACCATAACTTGCTTCACTTCATATGGCACTTGTTCATATAATTTTTTTTCTTACTTAATTGGTTTAATTAAAAAAAAAAATTACTTTAAAAATAAATCTCAACTTTCAATTTGTATATACCACTATGCATATTCTACAATATTTCATAGAGGTTAAATTTGTACAATCGAATTAATATCTAATGTAACCATATAAATTATATGACTCATAAATGTCAATAAGTATCTATACATAATAAGCATCAAAACATGATCAAATTAAAAAATTATAAGATTCAAGTAAATTATAACTTATATATAAGTTAAACATATATACATTAAAAAAAATGTAACAAGATTATTTACCATGGAGATTCAACCCACTTTATGATGAAGATTCTTAAAATAGGCTCCTTTATATTAGGGTTAATGGCATGACTTCTCAATACCAGGTAGCCAAAAACTACTCATTTCATATGACATTTTTATATTACAATTTTTTAATTAATAAATTTAATTAAAAGAGTAAAAAAAGCATAACTACTTTCAAAATAAATGCCAGCATTTGATTAGTGTATACTACTGAAAATCTAGAATATTCTATGGAGATTAAATCCCTACTATCCTCCTAATAATTATTGATAATTAAATTAAAATTGTTGATAATTGAACCGAGAGGCTCATTCTACAGCTCATTCTACAACCTAGTATGATGTGTAACCTTTGAGAGGCTCATTCTACATCATAGTATGATGATGATGATGACGCTGGTGGTGGTTGACGTCCACTGAGACCAAATTGGTCTATCGGACCTATAATTTTCATAGTTTTTAATTATCCGGCTCCTCATCTTTCTTGGCGAGATTGGTGTTGAAGCTTTCTTTTTTTTCTCTATGGTCTTCCAACTTTTTTTATCTTGCACCTCCTTCATCTCTTCTGGTTCTTAGGACATTGGTGTCTTAGCTTTGCGATCTATTGTGTTCGTCCTTTTGAAGATAGTCGGATAAGGATTTTGGTCTAGGAGATCTGCTTTGCTGTTAAATGAAGATTTTTATTAGGCGGGGCTTTCCCCTTGGTTGTCTTAAGAGTTGCTTCTTTCTTGCTTGATTTCTTGTGATTCAAAAGTTTCTCGAGATTATTCTTCTTTGATGACAGTATAATGTTCTTTTTGTGCTCCTTCCCACCATGTAGATCTGTGTTGATTTTTTCTAGTAGAATTTTTTTGGGAGGCTTTTGGGCAATTTTTGGCTAGATAGCTTATCTCAAAGCAGGATCGACATCTAAAGAGGACACTTTCATAATCAAGTTTCTGGTTCCACACATAGTCTTTACTTATTAGGTGTATTTTAGTTGGGAATCTGGCGTTGAAGTCCATTTCCACACAGATCTGTGCATAGGTGGTTCTGACATATTCCTCTATTTCTGGGCACCTGCAGTAAAATTTCCCAATTGCATTTCCAATGTCTTTGAGCGAGGAGGAATTCCAGAGATGCAAGGGTAGGTTTGGCAATCTCACCCAAATTGGTGTTGAGGTTATGATTGTTGTTGAGGGATCGAATGATGGGTTCCATGGCTTCATGAATAGGCCTGAGTTTTCCCAAAACCAAGGGCCGGAATCTAGAATACATTGTCTACTTTCAGGGTTTTCAAAATCTACTATAAAGAAACCCCTAGCACAGGGGTAGATATTAATTGCATAAAAAATGACAGGCTTCCATAACTCCAAGATCCAACTGTGGAGAGTTGTTAGTTGCAGCCAAAAACAATTGAATCGAAAGATTAGGGCACTTTCAGAAAACTTCAAAGCCTCATCGAGTGAGGCCTGGTCCACCTAGACAATGGGAGCTGGGGCTTCACTGACGATATGGGCAGGAGCTTGCCTCCTAGAGGAGGACGGATCTAAGCCAGTAGCTATTTTCACGAAGCTGGGAGCCATTTGGAGAATGCTCTCCTGCTGAGTATAAAAATGTTTCTGAAGAATTTTACAAAAGGGAGCCACACACGTCGTTCAGATTTGCAAATTTGGAATATGCAATCCACTGGCCGAAGGTCCCGCCAGAAGGCTGCAAAAGAAAGAAGAAAGAACCCTAGATCACCACAATAATAAGCTGGCCATAGAAGAAACAGAAGGGTTATAGTCACACTAACCGCAGAAGAGACCCTAGATCGTTGTAGTATTATATAGTATATAATAGGGTATTGTCGTGGTTGGCACTCTACCGCTTAAGGGAAAGCACGCGGGCAGAAAAACATGCCAGCTGTGACTAGTATAGAGCATCGATCTAATCAATGGCTTTAAGCATGCGAAGAAAAGTATGCTCACGGATATCGTATCAGATGAGTGGGTTTTACCAGAAGAAATACAAGACATCAAACCTGCCCTCTCACAGATAAGGGAAAAAACAGAAAGGATTCATTCCAGTGCCGAGACAGCCTGAGCAGATTCATTCACACGAGAAAGCGCAGAGTAGTGCCGAGATCATCATCGCTTGAAATGAATGGGAATTAAAGCCTAGAGCACTATCAAAAAGTGAGAGAGGTTTTTGTCCATAATAGGCCAAGGAAGAAAAACCTCCTTCATTTTTTACACAGGTGTCATGGTTTTAGAGAAATGTCAAAAATATAGTTGTCTCAGGAGAGTTACTGCACCTCTAGAGTGACCTTAGGAAAATCAAGATTTCTCCTAGCTTAGTTGGCCAAATGATTTTCTTGATGAGTGAAATGATAACTAGACACAAAGAGCTTTCCACTGAGCTATCATGAGCTCAATTTGGAGTTGAAGAAGACCTTCAAAAGTTGACTACAACAGCACTCTACATTTAGGCAGCCTCATTTTGCACATTTTTGGAGATTGGACTTTTGACAGGGCAAATAACCCCAAAATTGGAAAATTCAAGATATTACCGAAAGTAGACTCGATAAACTTTCCAACGAACTATCCTGCATCCAATTTAAACACCGAGAAGACCTCTAAAACTCGGTATAATTATATTAAAATCTATAATTAATTATTTATATTTTTTATTAAAAAATAACAAATATATAAATTTTTTATATAATATATATATATATATTTTGAAATATAAATAAATTCAATATTCTTAAAATCTATTAAACTTAACTTCCATAACATAAATCTCAATTTTCACAAATTTTTATAAAACCCCCAACTTCAGGTACTAGATAAATAAAATAAAAAAGTCATCTTCAACCACAGATTTGAATGTTTACTTGTGCATTTCTCCTGTTGCTGATTTCAATATTTATGATTTTAATTTTTGTCTCAGGCCGTAAGGTTTTCTCCGAATCTGTTTCACTACGCCGATCAAACCGATCTTAAAGATGATCATCCTCAGCGTTTGGCTCAAGTTCACAACAGAGACCTGCAACAATTCACGGATAATCCATGGTTTTCTATTGTTATTATTTTTAGGAGTATGGTATATTATAGTAGGGTGAAAGAGAAATTTGTAAAGTTTATTAAATTAGTTATTATATAATTATTAGATATAAATATTTCATACAAGTACACCACAGTAGTTAAGAAAATCATTAATTAATTTCCACAAATTACCATTACAATTTCCCACCAATTACCATTGCAACACAGTACTCGCTGACGTCAAAACCAGGTGGTAATTTGTGAAACATTAACTTGATAAGATCGTTGTGCAGCTGCGGGGCATAACCAAGTACAATTTAAACGATTTTCATCCCATTTTTCTCATATAAATAAAATAATTTAATGGAAAAAAAAACAACAACAAATGTTTCTACTAAACAAAAAACAATGCATTTAAACGACTTTCATCAATTTGTACTCATAAAAGTAAAATATTATGAAAGGTTAATTAATTTCAAAACCTGGTGGCATTTTGAAGTTAACCTCATAAGGTTTCATCATGCAAATTTGGCTGCGCTGAGCAGAAATGACGTCAAAACATGTAAACAGACATTTTTATGAGAAATGATGTCATACACTTGTAAAGAATGTAATGTCGTGGGGCATTCCGAGAATCGAACTCGGGACCTCTCGCACCCGAAGCGAGAATCATACCACTAGACCAAATGCCCGTTATAAAATTTAAGAAGATTGTCGCTGAACAATTGTAGTTTTCTGGTAAGGAAAATGGACTTACTAAGCATTTTTCGAAATCGTGATAATATAGATTGGTAAAAAACTATTATTCACAATGTCAGAAGTGGGATTTGAACCCACGCCCTCAAACGAGGACCAGAACTTGAGTCTGGCGCCTTAGACCACTCGGCCATCCTAACACTTTTAGCCCTAAGAAAAAGACATTAGGAAAATAACGATACTTCAACCGAGAAAGTAGTCTTTCTCTGGCCACATGATTTGTAGTTTCATGTTAAAATGAACGATGTAGTTTAAGCGCAGGGTACATTTCGCTTATAAATTGTTTGAGGAGTATTTGGCAACATGCATCGGACGCATTCATGAAAGGATCATGTTTCACGAAGTAAATAAATAATAAACAATAACTTTGGGTTTAATTTCCTCAAAAGTTTTTTAACAGAAGTTTGCATTGTAATGATATTTAATTATGGCTAATTTAAATAATAAATACAAAGGATTTTTAAAAGTATATTATTTTAGATTAATTTTAATTTCGGAGTTTAAAATTTATAATTTGTAAAATTCAAGTGTGTTAGTAGTTTTTAAAGTTTCTCGGGTGCTAAATTTATTTATGTATTAAAAAATGTTTTCTAAATAACAAAAGTTTACAATCTTGCTTGAAATTATATAGACTAATTCAATTTATTTTATCTGTAAGTTAGACCGCATCTTTAAATAATACTTATTGAATAACTAAAATTTATGATTTCCCACACTTATAACAAAATAAGAAGGATTTGATGTCAAGCCTGTCAAATTAATAGTTCGGTTATGTGTGAAGCAATTGTGTGGAAGAAAAAACCAATTTGCATGTAGTTTGAGGAGGTCATTACGAAGGGCGAGACCATATGATGGGGGCATCCCATCTAAGACCAGAGTATCTTTGGTGAACTAGCACGAAGATTGTAGAACTTGTCTTGCATAACGACCTCATATAGATACTTGGTGAAGAAGCCATTAACTAGCAAGAAATATGCAACCATAACCATGATATTACGTATGCCATTATAAGGATTTTCGAATTGAACTTTCATTATAAGAACTGGATGAATTCGAACTGTCAAATTCATGAACTCGATTCGACCGAATTTGGTAACTATGCATCAAAGTTGCCATAGTGGAAGCCTGTGTGGAGAAGTTTGTTTGTGGACTCTGCCAAATGGAAGAGGAAGGTGGTCTATAGTTTCCAGAAAACACAATGACCATGTTGCGTGACATGGTGCCCATGTGGGATGCTGACAATGGAAGACCTAAAGCCTTAGCAATGATCTTGTTGTCGGTAGCTTGTAGGTGCGCCACAATTAGAACAATGGCAGGAATAGGGGTGATGTATGGACTTGTGTGACTTTAATTTATGTGGATTGTAAATTTTGAGAATATTCTAAAATTTGATGATAATGAAAGAGGTTAAACTTTGACTCTGAAATTTTGAGATATTCCCAAAATCTACAATCCAAATAAAAATTCCCTAGAGTTCCATCTAAAATGACCAAATCTACCCATGGAAGGAAAGATGCCCTAGTGATCCATCTAAAATGACTGAATCTACCCAGGGAAGGTATTGTGTTACATGTACAAAGGCAACCATGGTGGAAGCCATAGCCAAAGCTAGTTCATTTAAGTGGTTTGAGAAGATAGAAGATGAAGCTCCATGGGTTGTGTTCTTAGAAAGTGACAAAGAAGAAGGATGCCCATTTGAGTTACAGTCATTTGATTTGTTATTTACTGAGTCAGATTAAATGGATTAAGTGTTGTTGGCTAGGGAGTTGGAGAAATTGAAGCAGAATCTCCTATGGTTGGCTAACCAATGATTATGGTTTGTCTTGATGTTGTTGGTTTCACATTAACGGGAAATATAAACAATGGAGTAACTACTATGGACTTTGTTATAAAAATGACTCAATTTTTTGCTAAAAGAATGATGATTTCCTTGGCTCAAATGTTGTAAGATGATGTTTCTATCTTTGAAATTTATAAGTTTTGGAGTTTCAAGTTCATGAACATATTGAAAATTGTGATTCCAATAAGAAATTATTAGGAAAGTAGGAAGGTTGAAGACAAAGACTAAATTGTAACAACCCCGTGTTAAAATTTCATGTATTAGAGCTAATAAATGAAAAATAATACCAAGGTCAAGGGACACATATTCCAAGCTGAATGTTGGGAAAAATGTGCTAGTGGGTGTTCATTTGGTTTATTATGGCTAAGGGAAATTGGCAAAGGCAATGGCAAAGGATTTGAAAAGGAAAAGAGACATTAATCAACATTTTATTTATCAAAATAAAGGAAATTACGAGAAAAGTAAGGTGAAAGGTTACAGGGTCCATGTGAGGAGGAAAATGAAGGAAAAGTGATGGAAATTGAAGAAAATAGAGGCCTCAATGATAAAAAGGCTTATGAGGATCAGTTGGTAGTCTTTTGACAGCTTTGGGTTGGATCTCTCTCTATTCTCTCTATCGTACTCTTGTACACTTAGAGCAATCTTGGAGAAATCTAGAAAAGGAAGGAAAAGAAAGCAAAGGGAAGCAAAGATCAATAAACAAAGAGTTGGATCAAGTGGCTACAACGAGATTACTTGCAAATATCAAATTACATGTATGATTTCCTTACTAGTTTTGATATGCATGGTATATGCATGTGTGTATTTGGTTCTCAACTGTCGTTGGCATGGGTTTTTCCAGGTGTGACAGTGGTTTTTAACCTTGCCTTTCCATTTATGGATAGCCATGGTGTGATGGGTTCTTTTACTTGGTTGAGATGGATTGTTAGATTTTTTTCAAAACTGAGTGGGGTGGTCTAAGAAAAACTCCCAAAGGCATAGGAATCCCTTAACAAGTAAATGGTGGGATACACGGTAAAGCCTAAGGGCAGAGACGAGGAAATTCCTCATGGTTTAGGTGGAGGAATCAGAGGCATCCATGATTGTTGAGGGCCTAGTGATCCCTTGACTGCTATATGGTGGGATTGCGATAACGCCTGTAGTGTATGTTTATTGTTTGGCCTAGGAATCCCTTATTCTGTAATGACAAAATACACAGTAAAGACTAGTTGTATAATGAGAGTTTCAGGCCTAGGAATTCCTTGACCGACAATGGTGGGATACACGGCAAAGTGTGAGAAATCCCTAGTTGTTTTTGTTGTGAGTCCCACTTTCATTCTTGGAATATGGCACGAGGGTGATTGGATGAAAGAAAGATTTTGTTCAGCCCAATTTATGGTCGGGTGATACATGGAATTCCCTAGCTTGGTTGGTTTTTACATATGTTAATAAGAGCTCTTTTCCTCTTGTATTTGATGAGTAAATGTGTTCGTTATTGCGTGCTTTTAATGGTTGTTATATCATTATTATTTTGTTGGTTATAAGCATGGTTTTATGACAGACTTGAGTTATGGCTCTCATCATCTTTGTATTAGTAAATGAATGAATAATGAATGTATGACCTAATAGATGATATTGCAGCTATTGTGAGAGGACGTCAAACCTTCTTGACGATTCTTAGATAAGTATGAGATCCCTATGTTCAGATTTGTTGTTATGACATATAAATTACATGTTTATGATGTGTTTGAAAAAAGTTTGTCATGGCTAGGCCTTGTTAGGTTATTTTCTTGTCTAAGTTTTTTGTTATAGTTGCTGCAACAACCCCTCCAAAAATTCTGAAATCCTTAAAACTTTTGGAGCCCTTGTATCGTGCAAGATTTCCTTCACCTTTGGGATCTATTCAAAAGCTCGTTAGACCAAAAGAGCCTCGTAAGAACCTAAGTTTTCATGTTAAGTGAAGCTAAGACGCAAAACCCTGTTTAAGCAAGTAAGTCACATCTTTGGAACGTAGCTCTATCAAACATTTGCGACCCTTGAAACTATTGCAACCCGTGTGACGCACAAGTCGCTCAGTGGCAAGGGTCACAAGCAATGCTCATTATGACCATGCGACCCTTGCGACCTCGTGACCAACAGGTCACAAGGTCACATATGACGTATAGGTCGCACTTGACACTTGTTTCGACCATGTCACCCTTGCGACCTCGCGACCAATAGGTCATAAGGTCGCACTTTAGACCCATGCGACCTTTGCACATGCGGCTAAAATTATAAATAGGGAGGTCACCCATATTCATTTGTAATGAATTCTTTGGTTGCACAAAAGATGAAGAGGGCTTGCGATTTGGGCACGCACATGTTTTCTCCAGGTAGGCGACCTTTCTCCTTCCTGGTAATCATGTTTTTCAGCTAAGTGTCATTCGCTGCCTCCTCGACCTTCCACATTCCACTCTAGGGGGATTTTTATCCCCTTTTGATCCGAATCTAAACAGAAATGCAATAAATTACAGATACAACCATAAATATAGAGATGCAGTAGAAATAACACTTCCTTTGATTAATATCAAATAATGAAATATGCTTATAACCAATATGGAAACGAGACTAGCTCGACGATGATAGCTTATCTCTGAGAAGAGATGCGGTGGCTACATGCCGCTGAACTGCATTACAATGAGGCTCAAGGGCCTTTTTATTATTGAACAATAAGAGCAAACCATAAACAACCAAAAACCTAACCTAAGGAGATGTAACACCAAGAGTTTATGGGCCCCATTGGGGCTAGTTGACCAACCAACTTCCTGGGGTCGTGACTTGTGTTATCACTCAAATTTTCCTAGAAGTTGTAAGAAGAGGAAAGGGGTTTGAGGTAACCACAAACCAACTTTTGGGTACAGAATCTAGTTAATCTGTACCTAGAGAGGACTCTCTCTTTAAGTTTTAGCTTTGTTTTAGAAGGTTTTAGGCTAGTTATGAAAGCTTTGGGATTTTTGGTTGTATTTGGTGGTGAAATTCAATAGCAGATGGGTAGAACTGAATATTTCAAGCCATTGGGCTTATGGAGTCAAAATAAGATGGTTCAACTGGATTTGGTTTTTAGGTAAAGGATGGCTTCACAAGGCAAGATAGCTAAAACAAGGAGCAAATGGTAACTTAAAAGGATGGGATGGGCTCAAAAGGGAAGAAGGGCAATTAAGAATCCTTCCACATGTTTTGAGAAGAGGGAATTTAGGTGATCACCAATAAAAAGCAATTAAGGATTTTTTACTAAATGATCAAAATGATAAACTAAGAAGTAGGAGTAACTAAGAATTCCTTGCCTATGATAGTTTAGATGAAAACATTAAGAATAAAAAAAATTGAAGACAGATTGCACTTAAGCACTTTCTGAATTATGCTTTTTCGTTTTAATATTCTAATACGGAACATAATTGAAATATTAAACAAGAAAACAATAACACGAGTTATAAAATAATTATTTGTCTGGTGTATTGCACATGAATCCTGTGAAAAGTCCCTTGTATCAATTCTACATCCAGCTAACCATGCAAGATTTCGTCCAAGATCACTTTATTCCAAAGCAATCAGTTTTACAGAAATGTCTAAGAATCCACCCTCAATACTCTAAATGAGGGAGTATTTATACAAAAATTTTACAATAAAATATCTCATAACAAAAAGAGATATATTCTAGGGTTACTAACTATAAATTACATGAAAATAGAGACGTATGGTCTTGTAGATAGAAGATAAAGTAAACTGATGGCTTGCTGTCCTTGTTTTTGTGAATGAGCTGGAGGTAGGCCCTATGATGAGGCATCTTGTTGTCTTCCTCATAAATTAGTGCTAGTTGTTTTTCTTTTCACTTCCTCACTGATACACTTTGACCTGCTATGAAACTTTTTACCTGTTTGCTCCTTGTTCATCCTCATTTACCATCTTTGACTGTAGTAAATAATCAAAATTTACTTTTTACCAAGGATAAATTACAAAATGTCTAGCATTTCTTCCCACCATTTTTCCTATGGTATCCTGGTCCTTTGAAGTTTCCTGAGGATTTCATCAGTCTCTTTGCATTTGAAAAAAGTAGGCTGAATTGGAAACAAATGCTTTAACTCATGTTCAACATAGAAAAAGTGTCAGGCCAGGCAGTAACTCCATAAGGCAAAAATGATTTGTGTGTTCTATTCCATCAGGTAGGTGTTCATTATATACATGAGGGAGAGAATGTTCAGTTCATCTCCTGATGATTTTTCATATTTCAAATTTATTTATTTACATAAATTCACCCAATCACAAGGATTAGGTGTCAACATTCCCCCCCTTAATCTGAAGGGATGTTGGTGAGTCCAAGCATCATTCTAAATCATTCAAGCTTTTCTTTTCGAAGTGCTTTGGTGAAGATGTCTGCAATTTGCTCATTTGTGGAACAATGACGGAGATGGATTGTTTTGGCCTCAACATGATGTCGAATCAGATGATATTTAGTATTGATATGCTTCGTTTGATCATGGAACTTTGGGTTCTTGGCCAACTTTATTGCATAGGTGTTGTCAATCATGAGTGGACTTGATTGTACTTGTTTTACCTGCAAATCTTCAAGAATTTTTCTGAGCCACACAATTTCTTTTGTTGCTTCAGCTGCTGCCACGTATTCTGCTTCTGTTGTGGAATCTGCTGGCACTGATTGTTTGCGTGATCTCCAAGAGACAGCCCCTGATCCAAGACTCATAGCATATCCTGAAGTAGATACTCCAGTTTCTTTGTCTCCATCGAAGTCTGAATCAGAGTATCCAATCAAGCTGAAGTCGTCTACCTGTGTATACTTGATTCCAAGGTCTTGAGTTCCCTTCAAGTACCTTAGAACTCTTTTTGCAGCAGACCAATGTCCTCACAAGGCTTTTGCATAAACCTGGAGAGGATTCCAACAGCAAATGAAATGTCTGATCTAGTAGTAGTGAGATAGATGAGACTTCCTATAAGCTATTTGTACTTTGTTGCATCCTCAAATTCCTTTCCTTCAATAGATGTGAGCTTTAAGTTTTGTTCCATTGGAGTGGTAAGAGGATTGCACTCTGTCATGCCAAATCTGTTTAACAAATCTCCAATGTATTTCTTTTGAGAAAGAAATATGGACTTTGGATGTTGGGTTACTTCAATGCCAAGATAGTAATGAACATAGCCCAAATTAGTCATTTCAAAACTTTTCCCAAATTCCTTCTTTATGGATGCAATGTAGCTTTCATTGTTCCCTGTCATTAAAAGATCATCTACATATACCACAAGATATACAACTGTTTTGCCAACTTTCTTGACAAATAAAGTTGCATCATCAAGATCAAAATGATTGAAGTTGAGTTTCAGAAGATGCTCAGTTAGCTTTTCATACCAGGCTCGTGGTGCTTGTTTGAAGCCATACAAGGACTTCACAAGTTTGCATACTTTATGTTCATGTCCTTTCACAGCAAATCCTTCAGGCTGGGACATAAAAACATTCTCTTTTAGATCTCCATTCAAGAAGGCAGTTTTTACATCCATTTGATGGACTTCCAACCGTTCTGAGCTGCTAGTGCAAAGATTGTCCGGATGGTGGCCCATTTTGTTGTGGGGGCAAAAGTTTCCTCATAGTCGACCCCTTCCTTTTGTGCAAAACCTTTTGCCACAAGCCTAGCTTTGTGCTTGTCAAGTGAGCCATCAGCTTTGTAC
>APFE031369168.1:0-20142 GCA_000404065.3 Pinus taeda
CATCAACGAGATAATCTACAACATACTTACCATTCTCTTCTCTTTTGTGTTTGTTTGAGTCGTTTCTCATCCTTTAATTTTCTTTGATGCATGCCCATTCTCTTTAAGAAATGCCTCAATGTATTACTTGTCATATTTGCATTTTGGTTCAGGAAAATGATATATTCTATGAAAATCAGCACCAGCGAAAGAACCGATGACTGTGTGCTTATTTCTAATAATCTACCTATCAACAATACTTAGATTATCCTTGACCCACCAAACGATATCAGTATAGGGAAGAAGTCTCAGTATGATTGTAATTCTGTGTAGAAAAGAATTCACCACATTAATAAAGGTTGTATTTGAAAATGGGGTGGAATCATCAGCGGTCATTTTTATTTGAGTAACATTGGATCCTTCATATTCAAAGAATTTGTAGATTTGTTCCCATGAAGAATGCCCAAAATCTTTGGTACAATATGTATCGTAAAACAATCATGGCATATCAGTCTTTTCTTCAATACTTTCAATTGAAGGAGCATCACATTTTTGTTGTGATGCAATTTTCTCCTTTCCCTTTCCTACCTTCAACATCTCTTAGTTGTTATGGGCATTAGAGCTTGCCTTTATAGAAAACACAAATATTAGTGGAACACTTCTCTTTAGCGGCGACTTAGTGCAAACAATGCAATTTTACAATACTAATCTTTTCCTTTAAAGAAAATCTTTACAATATCGAGGCGAAATTAATGAAGGCATTTAAAATTTCAAAAAACATAAATCCACATTATCAAACATTAAGTGCGCAATTGGGAAATCATGTGGGATTAACATGTCAGCATATTGAAGGAATTATATCGAAGAAATATATCGAGGAATTATATTGGAGAGTTACGATAAATTAAACTTGCGATGAAACATTTCCAATATAATAATGGTAATGAAGGATATTGGATGCAAAAATATGGTGGAAGAGGTGAGAAGCATATCAGGAGAATTATATCAAGGGTTTAACATCAAGGGTTTTAATATACTTTCGATGAAATAGTTCCGATATAAGAGTTCTGATGGAAATAACAGAGATGAAAGATATCATAGGTGTAAGATATTGGAGGTGCAAGCTGATAGAAGTTTCAATATGAAATTTGTCAATATAAAAAATAATCATTATGGGGCTGGCAGGAGATTATAATATTACTTTATGCAAAAGTGGGCAAGCCTTTTTATAAATAAGAACCTTTTATATGACTCTTTCAACAAAGCAAGCATCAAGGAGTAGTTTTATCAGGTAGGAGCTTTATCGTAACAATATTTAAAGGAAAGTTACAATATAATAGAGTTTTGATAGAGATCCTCCGATATAGCTTTAAATTTGATAGTAGGTCCCATCAGAGCTTTGGCTTATTTTAACATATTTTAAAGTGAATTTTTTGACATAAGAAGTCTCGACAGAGGAAAGGTCCTCAACTTTTAGAACTTTGTATTTATATTCAAAATATGCCTCCAAATTTATTAAAATAAATAAAAAATAAAATAAAAAATTAAAAATAAAAAATAAAAAAAATAAATATATTAAAAGAGAATAAAATATAAAAATTGAGGGGTCTGCGTTATTTATTAACAACTAAGAATAAAAATGAGGGGTTTTTTTGAATGATATAATAATTAGGGATGTACTAGGTGAGACAGTTATCTGTGTTATAATAAATGAAATTTTAATAACTAAAGTAATAAGACTTGGAAAGATTAGAATGCTAATTTAGATTGTTTGAACTTACTCTGATTAAAACACAACTCATTACTTTTCAAACTTCATAACTTGTTACTAATAAGAACATACATTATCTCCATCATTAAATCTTTGCATTAAGATTGACTTGTCATTGGTAGAGCCAGTACTGCTAGTAGGCATCCATAGCCTCAATAATGTTACCATTTAACTGGTTAATATTAGTATCATATCCACTATAGTAAATCTTAGATGTATTAATCTTTTTCTAAAAGATTTATTTTATTGCTTGAAATCCATTGTCCGAGTTTGGTAACCAGATTTTGACAATGCCATTCACAAGTAATAATGATATTGAACAAGTTGGCTCATGATGATACCTCTTTTCTTACAGTCTTGTAGCCATAAGACACTATCCTAGCTGGGCGACCAGTTGTGATAATGTGAGTATCATTAGTTTCTCGTGATCATGGTAAGTTGGATTATAATGAAACCCCTTATCCTTCAAGTTTAAATATTTTGTAATTACACTCTAAAAATGTAAAATTAGTGGATGGGGAGGTGTAAATACTCCTTAAGGGTTGTGGATGACATTTGAAGTCATAAGGTGATAAAAATTTAAAATAGTCTTTACTTTTAAAGAATTTCTACATGACAGATCAAAGTATTTAACATGATCTTTTGATGTTTCAAGTCATGAAAAATTCATAAGATAATAGGGATAAATATAGTAGATATTAGAATAGGTGCAATACTAAACTTCAACATGATGATTTCTTTCTAAATAATTATCATTTAATTCATAAATTCCATGTTAATGATGAGAGAACCCAATACGAATTCAAAAGAGTGTTATTCAATACAAATAATCTAAATACACTGATACGCACATATGATTATTTACATATTGACAACAGAATATGCATTCTCAAGAAAAATATTTCCTCAAAACTAGCCCATTTACGGGAAGAGAATCTCTCTTACCTTGTAAATATTTGAGGATAAAAGTTGATGGGCCAATTTTTTCAGTGACCTGAAATGGGTCGAGCCAAGTTTTTGGAACTTTGTATGTTTTCCCTTTTATTCATGGGCTTTATCCCATTTCAGAACCAAGTCACCAATTTCAAAAAATTTATTTCTTACTGAACTTGCATCAAATCAAGACTTGACTATATGCTGATGTTGGGTATGAATCTGTTTGGCTTTATCTCTTCCTTATTCTAGATTTAGAATTGGAGACATTGTTATTTGTAAAGAAGAGCAAGGTTTCTCATCAACATATTGCACTAGGGCTAGTGAATGTAAATCTAAATTAGGAGGTAGCACAACTTATTTTGCATATACCAATTAATAAGGATAATTTCAGAAAGAAGCTTTCTGAGTAATCGTGTCAGCCCATAGAGCCTTATGCCAGTTCTTTTGGTTTTCATTAATAGTCCACTGAATAATTCTTATGAGGATTTTATTGGTAGATTTAACAAATCCATTTCCCTGAGGATATTAAGTTGCAAAATATTTAACTTTAAAATCTCACTTTAGTGAAAATTCAATAATATCATTACCAGAAAAGTATGATCCATTATCAAACATGAGCGCACGAGGAAGGCCAAACCTGGTAATTATGTGCTTACAATAAAATCAACAACAAATTCATAATTGACCACCTTTAAGGGTAATTCTTCCACCCACTTGGTTATAATATGTAGTAGTTAAAATATACTTGTATTGTTTAGAATAATGTGGAATAATCTCACCTATGATATCCAGTCCCCATTCTTGAAAAGGTTGTTCAATATTGACTAGCTACAAAGGAAGGGTTGGCTTATTCTCTTTCCCTAAACTTGTTTGACATATTTTTCATTTTCTTACATAAGCATGTGTATCATTGAATAAAGTTAGCCTATAGTAACCAACATGAAGGATTTTGTGAGTAGTGGTATCCCCTCTATAGTGTCCACGAAATGGTCCATCATTTAATCCCTGCAACACTTTTTCTACTTCAAGCTTTTCTAAACATCTAAATAAAACAAAGTCACAATTTATTTTAAACAAAACATTATTGTCAAGTTCATATTGATTGGATTTAAGTGTTAAGGCTCCTTTCCTCTTGTAATCAAGTTCAACTAGAGTATAGCCACTTTTCAAGTAGAATATTAAATCATCATACTGAGATTCGGTATCAACAGGAAATACCTTTGAAATTTGAAAATTGTTACCTAAATGTTCTTCAACTGAATTATCAAAAGCTCCAATTATCAACCTGCAAAAACCTTGACGTCTAAGTATTTTAACTAGTTTTATTTCTAGGTCATATTATTGTAAGGTTGTAACCCAATTAGCTCTCTTTTGTCCCAATTCTCTCTGAATAATCAATTTCCTACCTACTGAGAAAGGAACAATCACTTTTGTATGTGATTTCAAGGGAAGAGGTCTAAAGTCTTTTAGTGACTTAATACTACAAAAGATTCTTTTTCTACTTTTGAATAATTCAACTCTGCTCCTTGTACATTGGAACTAAAGAAGGAAATGGGAGCTTCAATGCGTTCTTCATTTGGTTGAGTTAAAATTGTTGCATATGATTGCTCAGAAGAAAAATCATATAGAACACATTTTTTAGAAACATTGGATGATGATAATGAAGGAGAATCTATTATGGTTTTATTTATTAATTCAAAAGATGTTATTTTATTTTGTCCCCATTTATAGTTTGTCTTATCTTTTATAATATTCTGTAAAGGCATGACGATTTGTGAAAAATCACGGACAAAGCATTTAACAAGCTTGATTTGACCAAGAAAGGATTGCATATATTTTTTGTTATGAGGTAAGGAGATTTCCAATATAACCTTAAATATTTCTAGATCTATACTAATTCCCTCTTTTGAAAAAATAAAGCTTAAAGTATTTCCCTCAATAAGAAAAGAACGATTTTTTAGGATTCGAAGAAATCCCAAACTTTCTGCATCTTTCAAAAATTTGTTTTAAATCATTCATATGATTATTCCTTTCCTTTGAATAGATTGTAATATCATCCAAATAAACAACCACTAACTTGTTAATCAAACATTTGAAAGTGATGTACATAGCTCTTTGGAATGTAGCTTCAACGTTAATCAATCCAAAAGGAATCTTCTGATAGGTGCATATTCCCCATTTTGTCTCGAATGTGGTTTGTAATTTGTCTTTAGGATGTACGAGAATATGAGTATAGCCTGAAAAACCATCTAAAAATGAGATAAATTCGTGGTAAAGGAAAATTGTGCATTTCACATGCTCTATTCATATTGCTAAAATCAATGAAAATTTGAATATCTCCATTATTCTTTCTAACTAGAATGAGATTGGAAACCCACTTTGATTGTCTAACATGGAAAATAATTTTGGCTTTAATTAATTTATTCAACTCGGTTTTGATTTGAGCTTCAATATTAGGATGGATTTTTCTAAGTTTTTGTTAGATGGGTTTTACATTAGACAGCATGGGTATAGTATGATGAATTATAGATGTATCATATGTTTTTAAATCATCATAACTCTAGGAAAAACATCCTTGTATCTCAAAAAATGTATGAAATCATATATTTCATTAGGTGAAATTCCAAGGCCTAAATTGATATTTTGGGGTTTCTCATCAGTCTCTAGATTAACCAGTTCAAATCTTAAGATACTACTCCAGAGATTACAATGAGTAACTTTCTTGAATCTTTCGTTCATATCATATAAGTCTTCTAATTTTACTACATTTTTTGGCAAGGAATTTTCTTCAAAAAACATATTGAATTCTTATCATGTTCATCCTAATAAATTATTTGATATTAATAGGAGCCTTCATAAGTTAAAAAACTTATATTATCATTATCACCATTGAATACTCTCCAATTATCTATATTATCAGGAATGGAGAGGCGAAAAATCAACTCTACTGAAAATCTATTAGGACTGAAATCCTCTAGATGAATAAGTTGTGAAGCAATGTTAGCTAATAGATAAACACTAGAATTTTTCATTCTTGGAATTGATGTTATATTGAATTATTTGAAATGAGTAGTTAAATCCTTAATAAATGATTGATAATGATTTTTATGATTAGAAACACAACGAATAATGTTCCTTACCTGTTTTATAATAATTTCTAAATCACCATAAATTTTAAGATACTTGACGTCAAGAATGATAACTTTTTGTAAACCCTAAGACAATGCTTCATACTTAACAACACTATTAGTAAAATTAAATTCTAATATACATGAAAGCATGGTTTTATCTCCATTTGGATAAATTAAAAAGCACCCAACTCCTGCACCATCACTAGACCTTCATCCATCAAAATAAAGAATCCAAAATAATTCATCATACTAATTTACAGTATTATCTACAATATTAATACATATTGATGAATATATTTGTGAGAAATTTTCTATTTGTTCCAAAACATAATCAACAAAAATAGGAGAATTATGAGTAGGGAAACTACCAAAGAAAGATTTTGAAGAATCATTTCTGAAAATATTTTTTGTGAAAACTACTAGCTCATTCTCTTCATCTAAAGCGGTCACAGAGTATTTCATGTGATTTTCTCTGTTAACACGAATTTGATTAGATTTTCCATTTTAAGGGAGCCAAATATGTGGCCAATTAGTTGGGAAATAAACATGTATTTTTTCAGACCATTCCCTACTTGAGACGAGACCATAAAATTCAGGGATGTTACCAACCAATATATAAATTATTTGACAATTTGAAAAACAAGCATTTTAGTTGTAACATTCAATTTTAGACATATTGAATATGGCATGATATTGGAGGAGACACCTAAATCTAGTAAAAAATTGTGAAAATTTTTGTTGAATATTTCAAAAATTAAAAGAAATGGAGTGAGAGAAGTAGATTTATCTCCAACCAATATGGTATCAAAATGATTCACTTCAAAGAAAATTTAAGGGATGGAAATTTATTTTAAAGTTTATAAATCTTGGAAAATCTCACTACTGTCTAATATCAAAATTATAAAATGTTTGTTGATATCTCTATTAAGTTATCGGAATTTTTAATTGTTTTATAGGTAGATTCCAAATAATTTTGGCGATTTTTAGGATAAAATAATTTTATACTATAAAATTTGGGTGAATCAGTTTTAGAAGAAATCAAAATTGGTGAATCGTTTTTGGAAAAATCATAGAAAATTATCCCACTTCTGAATATTAGCCACTAAAATTTTCCATGATCGAGTTTATCTATAGGGACATTTGGGGTTTTATGTTTTCCTTTTGAGGCTTTTAATTGAGAATAGTTCAAGGTAATGGGGATAGAGGAACAACATTCAACTCATTGAGTAGCAATTTTTGTTGTTGTTTCAGTTTACTAACCTCATATAAAGAAATATTAGCTTGATTATTTTTCATTTCCTCTACAATATTATATTCGATACTATCTAAAACTATCAAAGTTTTAGTGCATGAAGTATAAATAGACTTAGAAGTACTCGATGAATGATGAGAAGACTCAGTAGGAGTATTTTTAGTCATATATTTCTCTTTAGTTGAAGGAGTGGAAGCTTTTTGATTTTTTCCTTATGAGGTGATATCAACAGGTCCTTTGATTCTAGTACGTACTAGAAAAGCCTCTTCTTCTTCTTCATTCTCCAAAGTGATTAGGATAAAGTACCATAAGCCATGAGATTCAACTATGTCTTCTTCTTGTGCTTCATGAGTAGATGAAAATGCTTCTTCCTTTTCTTTGTCATCGTCAGATTCTACATTTGATATTTCTACAAAGGGTCTATATTGTGAACGTTGATTTCTTTTGATAGGTCAATAGGATTTCCTTAAGGATTCCACAACATGTTTCTTGATTTCAATCATCTCATTTGACATTGTTTACAACATTTCTATAATCCTCCCAAATCAAAAGGATGTTTAGAAACCTTTGTTGGCATTATGAAACAGGCTTGGCACTATGGCACAAGTATTGTCCTTGATGGCAACTCACTCAGCAAATCACTCAGATGACAGTTTAGGCTCACATGCTTTTAGAATAAAGGAAAAGGAGGTATACGCAAGTTCCCATTGACCAAGCCACATATACACGCGGATTCAAAGACCAAAAGGCGCCTATGTGTATACACGCACTTTCATACACAAAAAAGTGCATATCGTTTGGAACATTTGTTTTTTTGGTATTTGGAACTATGGTTTTGGACAATGGTATCTCGTCCAAAGTGTTGAACCCAAGTATTTGGACCTAGGTATTAGTTGTAAGTGGTTTTGGACCATGGTATTTAGTAAGGCCTAAGACTATAAAAGGGGAAGGTGATCATTAGGAAAATGCACTCAAGGATTGAATATCTGATGAAGAGCAAGATCTAGAATACTAGTCATTGGGTTATGGTGCATAGTTGGATCTGATTCAAGGAGTAACCTGAGCGCTAGAAGAAGGATAAGTTCTATTGATGGGTCAAGATATTAAGGCTTGAAGAGAAGTATCTTTGTGTGATTTTGATTTGTTATATTTGGTGCATGACTTGATCTATAAAACTGATGATCTTGGTATAGCTGATGTCTGAATAGTTGAAAGGGTAATTTATCTTTTATAGATCTGTACAGAGGTTCAACATAGAAAAGGTGCATATACATGCTGCTTCGGTACTTCAAAATGGCATATATAGAGGTTTTCCTTAATATAATAACGTATTCACATAGGTTCTACATATTGAAGTAGCGTACATCTCATAAAATATGTTTTAGCTACTTATGTTTACTGTTGCAGTGTGCTGAGTTCTAGTTGGGTTCTGGTACTGTTACTGTATTCTGGGTACAACATTCAAAGAAGTGATTGCTTGATTTAGTTTTTTGTTGGTGAAAAGGAGATTGGTTGATGCAGATATATTTGATGTTTGATTGATGTTACCGATGGATCTAGTATGAAAATTTATGAAACGTGGTCCCTGGAAGAAAAGAGAAGGTTGTAGCCTTCTCTAGGTCAGCACCTACATACTAGTACATCAGCTAGTATAGGAGCTAAGGGGGTTGTAGCTCCCTTCCAGGAGAAGTTGGAAAACGAGAGAAGGTTGTAGCCTTCTACAGGTAGAAGCCTACATACTGGCATAAGACTGCACCAGTATAGAAACATTGTAAAAAGAAGTTTATTATTAAAAGAAGATAGAGACGAACTGCAGTAGGTGGTTTTCACGCACATTGGGTTTCCACCTTATATCTTGTGTTCATGTGTGTGATTGCATATAATGTTTACTAGACTTGATTACTATTTTATGGTTCTGATACACAAATTAAGATCAACTAACTAAATTCGAAGTCTGCAAGATATACACAGTTTTCTCTAAACACAGTTGCGTATATACGCAGGTTTAATTAACATAAGTAGCGTATATCAATTTGTTTATGGAAATGAAAAAACACTGTTACAAAATTATAAAAATATTTATAATAAGTTCTAAGTGGTTGTTGGACCAGGTATCTTAGTAAGCGCCTAAGACTATAAAAGGGGAAGGTGATCATTGAAAACGGCACTCAATTGAAATATCTGATGAAGAGCAAGATCTAGAATACAGTGACATTGGGTTATGGTCATAGTTGGATCTGATTCAAGGAGTAACCCTGAGCGCTAGAAGCAGGATAAGTTCTATTGATGGGTCAAGATATTAAGGCTTGAAGAGAAGTAAATCTTTGTGTGATTTTGATTTGTTATATTTGTGCAGACTTGATCTATAAAACTAATGATTGTATAGCTGATGTCTAATAGTTGAAAGGGTAATTTATCTTTTTATAGATCTGTCAGAAGGTCCAACATAGAAAAGGTGCATATATCATGCGCTCGGTACTTCAAATGGCATATATAGAGGTTTTCCTTAATATAATAACGTATTCACATAGGTTCTACATATTGAAGTAGCGTACATCTCATAAAATATGTTTTAGCTACTTATGTTTACTGTTGCAGTGTGCTGAGTTCTAGTTGGGTTCTGGTACTGTTACTGTATTCTGGGTACAACATTCAAAGAAGTGATTGCTTGATTTAGTTTTTTGTTGGTGAAAAGGAGATTGGTTGATGCAGATATATTTGATGTTTGATTGATGTTACCGATGGATCTAGTATGAAAATTTATGAAACGTGGTCCCTGGAAGAAAAGAGAAGGTTGTAGCCTTCTCTAGGTCAGCACCTACATACTAGTACATCAGCTAGTATAGGAGCTAAGGGGGTTGTAGCTCCCTTCCAGGAGAAGTTGGAAAACGAGAGAAGGTTGTAGCCTTCTACAGGTAGAAGCCTACATACTGGCATAAGACTGCACCAGTATAGAAACATTGTAAAAAGAAGTTTATTATTAAAAGAAGATAGAGACGAACTGCAGTAGGTGGTTTTCACGCACATTGGGTTTCCACCTTATATCTTGTGTTCATGTGTGTGATTGCATATAATGTTTACTAGACTTGATTACTATTTTATGGTTCTGATACACAAATTAAGATCAACTAACTAAATTCGAAGTCTGCAAGATATACACAGTTTTCTCTAAACACAGTTGCGTATATACGCAGGTTTAATTAACATAAGTAGCGTATATCAATTTGTTTATGGAAATGAAAAATTGTTACATTTATAATAAGTCTAAGTGTTTTGACCAACGGTATCTAGAGGCCTAAGACTAATTAAATAGGGAAGGGACATTAGGAAATGCACTCAGGATTGAATATCTGATGAAAGCAAGAATCTAGAATAACTATCAATTGGGTAGGTGCAATAGTTGATCGATCAAGGAGGTAACCTAGCCAGTAAGAAGGAAATCTATTGATGGTCAAGATATTAAGGCTTGAAAAGAGAATACTTTGTGGATTTTGATTGTTATAGTGGTCATGATTTATCTATAAAACTATGACATGGTATGCTTGATGTCTGTAATAGTTGAAAGGGTAATTTGTATCTTTATGATCTGTACAGAGGTTCACATAAGAGGTCAAATACATTGCTTCGACTCAATGGCAATATATAGAGGTTTTCCTTAATATAATAACGTATTCACATAGGTTCTACATATTGAAGTAGCGTACATCTCATAAAATATGTTTTAGCTACTTATGTTTACTGTTGCAGTGTGCTGAGTTCTAGTTGGGTTCTGGTACTGTTACTGTATTCTGGGTACAACATTCAAAGAAGTGATTGCTTGATTTAGTTTTTTGTTGGTGAAAAGGAGATTGGTTGATGCAGATATATTTGATGTTTGATTGATGTTACCGATGGATCTAGTATGAAAATTTATGAAACGTGGTCCCTGGAAGAAAAGAGAAGGTTGTAGCCTTCTCTAGGTCAGCACCTACATACTAGTACATCAGCTAGTACAAGAGCTAAGGGCGTTGGAGCTCCCTTCCAGGAGAAGCTGGAGAATGAGAGAAGGTTGTAGCCTTCTGCCGGTAGAAGCCTGTGTACTGGTATAAGACTGCACTAGTACAGAAATATTGTAAAAAGAAGTTTCTTATTAACAAGAAGATAGAGAAGCATTGCAGCAAGTGGTTTTCACCAACATTGGGTTTCCACCTTATATCTTGTGTTCATATGTGTGATGATATGTTATGTTTATTGCACCTGTTTACTATCCTTATCGTGAATGAAGTTCAGATGCACTGATTAAATATCAAATAGATTAATTAAATCTTAAGTTTACTGAATATATGTTAGTTGTCGTAGACACAGTTCCGTGTATATGCTGGTTTCCATATCTGAAGTAGCGTATATCTAAGTTTTAAAATGAAAAATTATTTGACCTGATAATGTGTTGGTAAAATCACCGCACCTCTATGGAATCCGCAATTTCCACCCTAGGGATCCTAGTTACTATTTTGGAATTTACCAACACCTGTGGGTTTTGGTGTAACGGAAAACCTCCACATGGTATCAGAGCCTGGACCAAGGTTCAATTCCCCCAAGTTGCATTTGAGGGGAGGTGTTGGTAGAATCACCGCACCTCTATGGAATCTGTAATTTCTACCCTGGGGATCTTGGTTACTGGTTTGGAATTTACCAACACCTATGGGTTTTGGTGTAACGACAAACCTCCACACCACCGCTACTTCATTTGCTGGACAATGAATCCAATTTGGACCTGGTTGTTTCTAATCTTAATCATCATACATGAAGACCAATTGAAACCGAGCAATAGCTCAGTTTCTCCATGGTTAAAGCTTTTCTTAACATATCTGTAGGATTCTGGCTAGTGCGTATCTTTTCCAGCTTCAATTATCCATCTTCCAGCACTGACCATATGAAATGATACTTGAGATGTATATGTTTTGTCATGGAATGAAATGCAAAGGTTTTTGTAAGATGTATGGCACTCTGGCTATCACTGTATAACCTGCCCAACTCCTTCTTCTTACCCAATTCATCCATAAACCTTTGTAACCAAATCATTTCTTTATTAGCCTCTGTAGCAGCAACATACTCTGCTTCTGTTGCTGAGAGTGCAACAACACCTTGCAGTTTTGAAACCCAACTGCAGTTGTTCCACCAATAGTAAACACATACCCTGTGGTGCTCCTCCTATTATCTCTATCATCTGCCATATCTGCATCAACATATCCCTATAGAGAAATGTTTGAACCACCAAAGAATAATACTTGATTTGTGGTACCTCTGAAATACCTAAGAATCCACTTCACCTCCATCCAATGTTCTTTTCCTGGATTTTTCATATACCTTCTTACAACTCCCACTGCATGTGCAATATGAGGCCTTGTATAAACCATCGCATACATTAAGCTTCCAACTGTTGATGCATATGGAACTTTAGACATATAATCCATTTCTTCTTGAGTCTTGGGACACACCTCCTTACTTAGTTTGAAATGGCTAGCCAAAGGTATACTAACTGGTTTTTCATTCTGCATATTAAATATTTTCAACACCTTTTCTATGTACTCACTCTGAGACAATGTTAATTTTTGCTTCTTCTCATCTCCAGTTATTCTCATACCAACGATTTGTTTTGAAACACCCAAATCCTCCATTGCAAATGAGTTTGTCAATTTTCTTTTCACCACATTTATTTTGTTTAGAACCTGCAACAAGCATGTCATCTACATACAATAACAATATAATGTAGCTACCATTATTTTTCCTTTTGAGATAAGCACAATGATCAGAGTGACATCTAGTATAACCTTTTTCAGACATAAACTTGTCAAATTTTAGATACCACTGCCTTGGAGCCTATTTTAAGCCATACAAGCTCTTCTTCAACCTACACACTAGTTTCTCCTTCCCTTTACCTCATATCCTTATGGCTGTTGAATATATATCTCTTCCTCCAAATCCCCATGGAGAAAGGTTGTCTTTACATCTAACTGCTCAAGATGCAAATCTTCAGCTTCTACTAGACTTAAAATAGTTCTAATTGAAGTAATTTTAACAACAGGAGAAAATATCTCATCAAAGTCTATACCCTTTTTTGTGAAAACCCTTTCACCACAAGTATAGCTTTATACCTTTTTCTACCTCCATATTCTTCCTTCAACCTGTAAACCCATTTATTCTGCAATGTTATTTTACCTACAGACAACTTGACTAAGTCCCAAGTCTGGTTATGTGCTAAGGAGTCCATCTCTTCTTTCATGGCTTTCTCCCACTTCTTCCTAGTTTCTACCTGCACTACTTCTTCATAGCATTCTAGTTCACCAGATTCAATCAACAATACATAATATAATGAAGGAGAGTATCGTTTAGTGGGTCTACTTATCCTGGTAGATATTCTAACACCACTTTCAGGTGTTTGACATGCTCGTTGTTGCTGTGGTTATTGTTGTTTTTCTGGCTGTTGATAATTATGATTTTTTGGCACCATCACTTTCTCATCAAGCACTGTGTATTAACTGTTTTCTTTTTCCTGTTTCTTTTCCTGCAGTTGATCCTTATACAAAACCTTTTCATTGAATATGACATCTTTGCTCCTAATTATTTTGTGTTTTTCATAATCATAAAAGCAATAACCAAAATCATTAACACCGTATCCAATAATGGTACATTTCTTTTATTTTGCCTCAAGCTTTGTTATATTTTCTTTATTAATGTGGACAAAGGATTCACAACCAAAAGTCTTTAAACATGAGGGGTTTAACTTTTTACCCAAAATTGTAAAGAAAATCCTGCATGCAATCTCATGCACCTTGCATGCTCCATGATTGTCCTATTCATCCTTTCTAACACACCATTTCCTTGTGGTGTTCCTAGAACTGTCTTGTCTTTGCAAATTCCATTCTCTGAATAGTACCTATCAAACTCTTTGCTGCAATATTCACCTCCATTGTCTGATCTGAGACACTTCAACCTTTTTCCTGTCTCATTTTCAACCAAAGCTTTCCATTTTTGAAAGTATCAAATACATAAGGCTTATTTTATATACAATAAATCCAGATCTTTCTAGTTGCATCATCAATAAAAGTAACATAATAATGAGAGCCACCGAGGGATGATACCTGAGCAAGTCCCCATACATCTATATGCACAATATCTAATTTTTCACTCTTCTTTTCTTTCTCAACTCTGAGGAATCTGACTCTCTTCTATTTTCCATAAACATAATTCTCACAAAATTTTAAATTAACATGCCTCAAATTTGGCAACAAATTTCTTGAGTGAAGAAGTTTCATCCCCTTCTCACTCATGTGCCCAAGCCTATGATGCCGCAATGTCTTATCTTCTCCTGTAGAGGTTAAAGCATTAACATAATTAGAAATATCATTGCATAAATACAATGTACCAACCTTTTCTCCCTTTTCTATTACCATGGATCCTTTAGTCCAGGTTTTATCTGTAAAATTAGTCACACAACCTTCACCTCCCAACTGCCCTATTGAAATTAGAATTTTCTTTAGATCTGGAACATGCCTTACCTCCTTCAATAGACATTGATTTCCATTCTGTTGTTTTATGAAAATTGTACCCATTCCAATGATTTTACAAGGTTTGTCATCACCTAATCAAACCTATCCAAAATCTCCTTGAACATAATCATGAAAATGTTTCCTATGAGGTGTGGCATGGAACGAGGCCCTTGAATCTACCACCCAGGCATCAATATTATTTTCTAATGAATGAATCAAAGCATATTACAACACATCACCTCTCACATTCGCTTCATGATTGTTTTCTTGTTGCGCTTCTCCTTCTTTTCCCTTCCGAGACTTGTAGTCTTTGTTCAGGTGTCCTTTCTTCCTACATTTCCAACACACTATCCCCAATCTAGACTTGGATCTATCTTTCCTTGACTTACTGCAATATCCTAGGTTATTTCCTCTTTCCATTCTTCTTCCGCTAGTCTTTATAGTCAAAGCATTACCTGATGTTTCAACAAAGCTTTTCCGTCACATTTCCTCACTAAGGATTGCACCGACAACATCATCAAACTTTAAAGTACTAGATCTAGAGACAGGGTTACTAATCACCATAACTAAACCATTCCAACTTTTTGGCAAAGAGCATAGAAATAACAGAGCCCTAACTTCTTCATCAAAAGTTACCCCTACAAAACTTAACTGACTAGTAACTGTATTAAATTCGTTTAAATGATCAACAACAAATCCACCTTTTAATGTCTTCATATTAAATAAACACTTCATAAGAAATACCTAATTTGAGGCCGAGGGTTCTTCATATAGTTTGGCCAATGCCTCCATTAAGCACTATGTTGTTGTTTCCTTTGAAATATTAAACACTACTGACGCCGCTAGGCACAATCATATTTTTCCAAGTGCCTTTCTATCGAGAATATCCCATTCTGTATCTGTCATACTAGTCGGCTTCTTTTCCTTTCTAACTCAATGGTTGGTACATATATTTCTGGTACAAATAATTTTCCATATACATCTTCCACAGCTGGTATTTTTTGCCCTTAAATTTTTCAACCCTAAACCTACCATCTTTCACCATTGCTTCCACTCGAACAAGGAACCCTTCTCTCTTGCGAGTTTATCAGCCAAATAGACCTTTAGCTCTAATACCACTTCTTAGAAAATTATATATTACAGAGTGATAGAACACATAAAATATATTGCAGAAATATAAACACAGAAAACAAATAAAACAAGAGAGACACAGATATATGTGGTTCACTCAATTTGGGCTACATCCATGGAGAAACAACGAGTCCTTCCTTTTATATTATCCAGCAAACTGAAGAGATATAACCTATAGCAGATCCGTTCTAATTCCTTCTTCACTCTCACACAATCTCCTCTCTCTTTCTCACTCAGAATACAAATATACATAGACGCAATACAATTCCCTCATATATAGTGAGGGGTTGCCTTCTAGGGATAAAACACTACATTAAACATAACTTCTACCATCAAATCTCTGCATAATGAATGGCCCAAATTGACTACAAAATTACAACATTTTACAAGGCAATTTTACATCTATTTTAGCTTCGGGGGTGCTACCTCAATCCCCCACTCGGGGGGCTACCAAAGATCGCAGTCACCCCCCTTTGACCCCCCTTGCAACACAAATATTACGGGTGGTGTTGTTGCCACATTACGAACTAGGGTCTAATGCGGTGATACCTCTGAATAAAGAATATAATCAGGCTCCACACCCAACAATGTTGGCCCTATAGCTATGGAATCTGCCACTGTATTCAATCCTGCAAAATGGAAGAAATGTTAGCAGGCATGTTGTAGATCCATTTCCTTTTTTTTTTCCTTTTGTTTTTTCTTCTCTTCTAATTTTTTGTTTTTTGTTTTTGGAGACACATAGGATGCCTCAAAGGAGGTTTTCACCCAGTATGTCTGCCCTGGGTGCCTCAAGATAGGTTTTCACCCAAGGATATTTATTATGTTTCTTTTTTTTTTCTCGTGGGCATCCTCAGAGAGGTTCTCAATCCAAGATTTGGCCTCAAATGGCTCATAAAGGTTTTAATGCATGCCTTTTATTTTTAATTTTTTCAAAAAAGTATCTAGAAATGTTGTGGACAAGAAGTTATGACACTTCCAATCACATTGACTTGTCTGCCGATTATACTGATGAATTATTCCTTAGACATAGGTTTTCCGTATACCTTCAACCTGTAGCCATTGGCAAGCAAGGTAATATCTTCCTCATCAATGATCCTGATTTGAGCAACTCCATTGTCATGAAATTTCCCTATAAGGTATGGACCCAACCATCCTGTCATTAGTTTTCCTTTGAAATCCCTGAACCTAGAGTCATATAATAGTGCTCAATCCCCTTCTTGAAAATGTTTGTCCTTGATATGTCTATCATGCCAAACCTTCCTTTTCAATTGTATAACTTCAGTGTGTAAGAGGTCTTGCATTCCAAACTCATCCAAGCCATTCAATTGGAGTAACCTCTCTTAACCTCTCTTGTTGTGCTTTGGTGACATCTAAGTCCAATTGGACTGCCATTCTCAAAGTATCATACTCAAACTCAATAGAAAGAAATATTTCTTTCCATAAACCAGATCATAGGGAGTGAACCTAGTAGTTGTTTTCCAAGTTGTGTTACATGCTCAAGTGGACTCCACTAATCTGTCTGCCCAATCTCTCATACTGTTGCTCAAAAAATTGGTGAGGATGCTCTCTAATGCCCTATTTGTAACCTCTACTTGTCCATTTTCCTAAGGTTGATAGGCAGTAGATGTTCTATGTTTGATATGATTCTACCTTAAAAGATTGTCAATTAGATGTGATGTGAATTGAGCTCCCTGATTGGTGACTATCTCTTTGGGGTACCCAAATTTGTAGAAGACATTTTACCTTAAGAATTCAACCACCTTCTCCTCTCGTATTGCCTTGATATCCTTTACCTCAGCTCACTTTTTCAAGTAACCAATGCACAAAATGATGTACCTTTTCTTCCCTGATGGTGGATCAATTGGCCCAATGAAATCCATGCCCCACTTGTCAATTGACTTCAAGTCCACCTGAGGTTGTAGGGGAAATTAATCCCTTTGTGTGGGATTTTCCATCCTCTAGCATTGATCACATATGTTGGTATAAATTCTTGCATCTTGGTGGAGAGTGGACTAATCATAGTCAACTTATAAACCTTTGAAGTTGTTCTTTTAGAAGCAAAACGACCTCCACAGTTCCCATCTTGATAGGACAAGAGGATGTCAAAGACTTCCTCTTCCCTGACACATATCCTTAAGATCTGATCTGGTCCCTACTTGATGATATTGCCCCCAATCCAAGAGGAAAGGGCACTTTTCCTTACAATTTTGCTCTTCTCCTTAGATGATAGATTTGGGGGAAATTTTGCAACAACTAGATAGTTGGCTATGTCAACAAACCATGGAGAGAGAACTAATATAGGAAATAGGTGCTTATCTAGAAGTTGATCATATACCATCCCTTGATCACTTGCAGGCAAAGCAAGTCTAGACAAAAAAAATTGCAACTACATTTTCTTTTCCTAGATTGTCAATGATAGTTAAATCAAAATGTTGTAGCAATAACAACTATCTAATTATTCTAGCATTCACATCAGGATTATTCATCAAGTATTTAATAGTTGCATGGTCATTATGCACAAAATTTGAGTATCCAGTGATGTAGAGTCTAATTTTGTTTAAGGGGTGTACAACAACTAGGAGTTCTTTCGCAGTTCCAGTGTACTTCAATTCAACCTTAGATAAATTTTTACTAATGAAGAAAATGGCATATGGTAACTTACCATCTATTTTCTATATGTATTATCATATTTATAATATAATGATAACAATTTCATAATTGGTATTATTTATTAATTACTAATAATTTATAATTATTATATATATTATATATTATTTTATTATTATAATGATTTGTTTTGAATATCAATATTTATATTAAAATCCATGACAGTTAATACCAACAAGACTAAAGTCATCATCATTAAATCCAAAAAGATCACCCATGGTAGTTTCGTCTATGATAACCATTGACTTGAGCACGTTTCTTCTTATAAATATTTAGGTATTGAATTTCCTCATCAGTTCAACTTGAATTATAGGGTCGAGAAAATAATTATTGGAGGTTGGAAAGCTTATTATGAGCTTGAAAGTAATTGTAAGTCAGTCGATCTTTACATTTGGAGTAAAAAAAGGTTCTTGTTTGAGACTCGCATCACCCCTGTTATCTTATACAGATGTGAAGTTTGGGGGTGCAGTATATCTATGGAGTCGTGGAGAAAGATTGAGATGATCCAAAAGAAATCCATAACTTATAATCTCAAGATCAAGGGAAATACTTCCTATCCTATCCTCTTGATTGAAGCTGGCATGTCCCCATTGAAAGTGCAACTATGTTTATATATCTGATGTATAAGAAGAAACTTCACAATATGGAATCCAAGAGGTTCCCAAGAATTGCTTCTAACTTTAGTCAAAACCCCCACCCGTACCTCAAGTGTGGGTGGAATCAAGATGCTCAGTCTTGGCTCAACCTTTGGGAGATTAAGGAGGAGCTCATCATGGGGAGCAAGGAAAATATCAAAGATATTATTACCTCCAATTTTAAGGCAAGATGTGTGATGCTAAGGAGATGGAAGGTAAAAGGAAGCTAGGGCACTAAAAGGAGGTGATCAACCCCCACGGGGGATTCACTCAGTGAACCTTTGACATATCACGTGCGTTCGTGGCATATTAAACAATACCCTTAATTTGACTACATATTAGAAAATCCCTCTAAAAATCACATTATTTAACTCCCTACCAATACGAACCCATACAACTTCCCAATTTAGAAAACCCCTACTCTCACTAGATATTGTAGGTATCCATTTTTTTCATTAACATTTTTTATACCCCTTTATATTTTTTCATTAACTTTAAGGTCTATTTTTATATTTTCCAATATAAAAACCCTTTACCCCCTATATATACCCCAATATATTATGCCATTTTTTACTCAATACATATCCCCCAATATGAACCCATGTGGTATGATATTGCTCCCCCAGTGAAGCTCTCGTTTCAACCCCATTGTTGATAACGAGAATTATCTCTCTATGTTGACTAGAACTAAGAATAAAATGAACATTGGTAGGATTAGAACTAACTCTCATGAGCTTTGGAGTGAGACCGAGTGGTGGTCTACTCCCAAGACTCCCTAGGACAATAGAATTTGTCATATTTGTGATACTAATAAGGTGGAAGATGAAAAGAAATTTCTTTTAGACTGCCTGACTCTTGCCCACATTCGCTCTTAATTCCCTATCATCAGCCACACCTCCAATATTCTTGACTTATTAAGTCAGCCCAACTATAGTGATCTTGGAATGCTTCTCTCCCTACTCCTTGATCATAGAAACACAACTTTGAAGAATGACAACTAGAATATCTTTTCTTGAGGTCTCATATATCACAATGGTCTTAGTGGATGTTAATCCTCATCCTCATCATCATCATCATCATTATTTTTAAATATTTATATTTATATTTATAT